>VYZW01054382.1:1222-23490 GCA_013401315.1 Balaeniceps rex | reverse complement strand
AATGGTTATGCTAAATATGTACCTGAGATATTCGAGACAGGAAGGCAATATAACACAGCGAGAATAGGACAGCAGGTTTGGTACCCAGGTAGAGATGAGAAGACCTGTTGGTTCCTTTAGCTTGGAGCTCATCTGTCCTGAGGTCAGCTGTACCTCAGCAAGTTAATTCAAACTGTACATACCTTTATTACTACTGTTTGCTTTCCCAGGGATCCTTGCACTCTTTCAACACCAAATATTATCAATTTAATCTGAACTAATCTAATCAATCATATGAAGTCCTGAGCCTGGGACAGGGGGTATATATTAATTTGCACTTGAGCAACACTTGCTGTAATGCAATTATGCTGGTATTGTCTAGTGGATAGCTCTGGTGATGATGCTAAGGAACCCTGCTAACACGTGATAGCCAGCTTGGTCATTGCCAGCAGCATGCAGACTAGCTAGCTTGAAAGCAAGGCTCATGCAAGGTATAGTCAGAGCCAGATGCTGTCAAGGGCAGCAGACAGATGATGATAGCAACACTTGGTTCTGTGGTCTGTTTTGCCCACAGAAGCCCCCTGGAAAGCTGAGCTGACTGCTAACGATGCCAGGAGAAAAGATATGGGGTACCTGGCATGCAGGCAGCTGCAACAGAAAGGTCTCTCTTATAACCCTCCCTCCTTGGGGTCCTTTGTCTGGGCACCTTAAGCAATGCACAAACAGATTTTGTAAGCAGGGTATATGTTACTTAAAAGTATAAAGCAATTATTTATGGGTTTATTATTTATGAGCTCTACACCCAGTAGAGCTAGGATTAAGGATCTTTACTAAGCTTAGCATTAGTATGCTCATCATGAGTTCTCTGGAGGCCAGGCAGAGCGCTCTCAGGAGGCGAAGGGTTGACCCTTGTTGCTCCCTGGAGCTGACCTTCAGTGTTGCTGACTTGCCATATTCCAACCCATTGTTTTTTCCTGTAATATTTTCTAGTTTTCATGTTCATGTTTCTCCTCTTGAATCCTTGAACTGTGACCTACCCCTGTTTCAACAATCCTGCCTCTTCAATTTTACCTTTCTTGTCTCATGTGGCTCTGCTCTACAGACCATTTCACAGCTCTTTTGCACAACTTCACAATTTCTTCAGCAACCTCAGCCAAGGTTATGCAGCTGGGGCATACTAGACCTGAGCTGAACCATGGGGAGGGATGGGGTGTTACAGAGGGAGGAGCTACAGAGCAAGTGGTTACAGTTACCCAGCTGTACCATATAAAAAGTAGACGTTGGATCAGAGACACTGAACCTTTTATCTCTTTCCTGAAACAGAAGCCATTGCTCCTCTCTCTCTCCTACCAACGACTGCCCTCCAAGGCCCCCTAATGACAGCAGCAGCAAGCTGGTCCCATGAAACAGACAGTAAAATCCTTTTTTATCACTAATGTCGAAAAACCATTAGTTGCTTTTCTTGGAGCTTATCTTGGCTACAAGAGCTGCAGTCACTAGCAAGGCAGTATGGTCAACATGCCCTATGACAGCATATAGGAAGCTTAGGGACGACTTGGTGTTTGAGGTCCAAGATTATGTAGGGATGATACAAAACTAATCAGTCTCTTCTTGTTCTCCAGATATCTCTGAAGTCTACCTCCTGCAAAGAGCCCTTTCATCAAAGTTCCTCCAGCTGAGCACAATTGTATGCAGACAAAACCTAGTTCAAATGCTGTTTCTTTTTCTTGGGGAACTGCCTGCCAGGTGGGTGGGGATGATCATCTCTTCTAACATCCCGGTTACTGAAGCATCAGTTGTTATCAGTGAATGGAGAGAGCAGAGTTTCCTTTGCAGGACTCGGACAAAAAGAAGGGAAAACCCAAGTCTTTGTCCAGACTCAGCTTCTGAGATTCAGTGTTACAGGAGGCCAGAGTCAAACTCTCTAGCCTTTAGTTTTAGACATGCTAAATGGTTTTATGGATAAACATGATTTTTTTTTGCTTGAATTAAACTTAAATATAACCATATCTTTTGCTTCAAGGCATAAACTGATTATTGAAAGAATGAAGACAAAAGTTCTGTGCCTCAGTCCATGCGTTGCATAATGCTGTTGGCTAAATATAATTAATGAAGTCTTTGAAGCGCCAGATGCTAGTTTCTTCAAGAGACAGAGAACAAAACAGTTATCTACTACCATTTGCCTAAAACTAATTTTTTAATAGTTGGTGGGTTCAGGACAGTTTTCTTAGGTGGTTATTTACCTGAGGAGGTCAAAAAAGTCAAAATACCTTGATCAATCTATTTGGGCTTCACTTTACAGTCACTGAAGCTGTTGGGAAGTTTGCCAATTACTCCAGTGGCAATAGAATAAGGCTTTTAATTGGAAACATGCAAACCATGATAAGAAAATCCCAATGTTTAACATTCAATTCACTGAAAATTCTCTTAGGTTTTAGAAATAATCTGATCAAGACTTAGTAGAGAGGAAGCTATCCAAAGTCAAAATGTCTATATAACAAGCTCCTTCTGCTTAATTTGTTTCCTCAAACAATTAATTCAGTGCAAAAGTATTATTCAGCTTAAGTGAATACAAGGATTCATTTTAATATCTTATCTAATCATTAAAAATCCCAGTCAAACATAGCAAATTTTGCTAGTTTAAGGCTGATGTCAACATCAAGTCCATCCAAAGCCTGTATGCCTTTTGCCTTGTTAATATAATTTTTAAAAAATTTTAAATTGGGGGGGGTAGACTTGACAAAGTATAATACATATAAATGTAATGTTCCCGATGAAAACAAAGATGTAAAAACAACTAGTAGCAGAACTGCTTTACTGCTGGGAGGCTTCAGTGAAGTGCTACTGAGTTCCCAGACATTTACATCTCACCTGACAGGGGTACAGTGCCTCACCTCCCCTTTGCACCATGCAGCTGGGAAGGTGGCTGGATTTGGTTGCCCTGCATTTTGTATGCTTTGTAGGTTTTGGAACAATCTTTTTTATCTCTTTCCTTGCCTTTCCCTGAGCTGGAGGTAACAATGTCAGAAGGATTTAGATGAGAACATAAGGAGCAGAAATTTTGGGTTCACATGCGTCTTGGCATACTTCTGCAATTTGTTTTTGGGCAGCCATAACTGATTTTCAGCACCTAAAAATTAAAAATTGTGTATGTGCACAGTTAGTATTTGACAAGTAAAAGATAGCTGAACTAGACTTAAAATATTTTTATGTTCTGGCAGCTCAAACGTCAGTGGTATAAAAAGCATATTCAGCGCTGTAAATCCGGCCTTCCCACCCCCACTGCGACGCCCCCCACCTTGTCCTACCATTTGGAAACGGTGATGTTACACATCTCCCGGAGACCAACTGGTACCCAGAAACATTTTCCGAGATATTGTGGCCATACGGGCAGGTGTTGAATGGCATTTTAGTAGGGCAAAAGTAAACTTCATGAATGACCCATGGCCTTTCTTTTGTTCAGCCTTGCTGCACAGGGAAGGCCAGGGGCAACACTGACACCTTCTGATAAGAGGTGGGTACATCCATTCCCTTGCTATTGCAGAGAAGCGGGATGCTCTCTGCATCTGCAAGAGTGGGTGGTTCTCACATATATTTCTATTCTATTTCTGTAGTTTCAGGCATCTCCCCAAGTCCTTTCAAGCTTTGCACCTTTTCAATATTCAGCTTGATGCAAGTCTCAGCTAAAAAGAGACAGCAGAGAATGAAAATGGGGATGAGGGCTGGCAAAGGCCTCCCCTGGCAGAATCTGCAAGAAAAAATGCAACTGTGTTGTTTCTATGGTGAGGTCTTCCCATTTTTAGAAGTTCAGTTGCAAAATAATGCCAAATGTAGGTATTACATACAGTAAGTCATCAGGTCATCAGTCACTGCAGATAAAGACCCTGCAGAAATAGGCTTAGACTTGTTTTTCTTAAAGAATCATTTATAAAGAGACACAGATTTAACTGCAGAGAGAGAGATATAAGGTGGTTTAAGTACAGATAATAAACAAAAAGGCTCGGGCTAAGCGAAGAAAATTTTGCTTAACACAGATGAGTTGTATCACATTGCTTACGGGGAGAAAACCCGAAATAAAAGACCTGCCTGTTCAAGAATTTTTAAAAAATTGATGTTCACTGAAGTGAGTGTAATGGGATTCCATTTGCTGCAGGAAATCTGGGTAAAATACAATGAACTGATTTTCCATTCATATTACCGTAGCCACAAAATCCACTTAAATTTAGTGACAACATTTTGAGTCTCCTGTTTGTGTTTTGTCCAGGCAAAGCACAGGTCTGAGATCCGTGCATGATAAGAGTATACGTTATAAATTATAGTAAAACCAAGTAACGAGTGGTGGATTAAGAGTAAATGGGACTTGATATGCTCAGATCAATATCCTGCCCTTGTTCTCCCTACACATGCATATCACAACAGGTCAGACTGCATACAGCACTCAGATTCTTGCCAGGATAGTTTCCTTCAGAAGCTGTCCATCCCACAGGTGGACAAACAGGGGACGTATTAAGGGACACTGGTCGTCTTTCAGCCCATGGACCAGAGATGCTTTCCAAAGGAAAGCAGAGGAAGGGATGGTACATGCTGCGTTTCATCCTGACGTTGTGTCAGGGCTCAGCTGCAATATATATATATCTGTATCTGGCAGCTGCGAAACACTTCTTTCTATCCCATACAAGAAATAAATAACCTTATTTTTAGTATGAGTCATTGCAATTATGTTTCTCCACTGATAATATAGGGCTTAGGAGCCCTAGAGAACAGGGGTTTTGAATAACAGCAGATACTTACCTCTTTCTTCAACTAAATTGCCATAGTAGTCATGAAAACTATTTGAATTAACTGAAGGGGTCTAAATTTTTCTTAAGAGTGCCTATCTTTAATAGCCTAAATCCAGAATTTGTGAGTCTATTGACATCTCACAGCTCAAACTTGCTGGAACTGCAAATTTCTTTGTCAGCATTAATCTATCTGTAAAGATGAAAATGAAAATTCATCAACATTATTAATCATAAAAAAAAGATTAATAATGTGACTATTTGCTACTGAATAGCAATATAGGTATACAATAGCAATATAGGTATACACAGATACCAAAACTCAGCCTGGCTAATAAGTAATAAGTAATTTAAAAAAAAAATCTTGAAAATTTTTTATTTCCTTATGGATTTTCTTCTTGCAAAATCACAGAAGTAAACCACAAAATATTTATTTAAAAAAGAACATTTCTCAGCTATGGAGGTAACTAAATTATACACTACACTTTGCCTTTAGTATTTAAGCAATGTATCGAAACTTAATAGGCTCAGTGTATTTAGAGTTCAAAGTTATGTATAGATTAAATGCTTTAACTATTGATCATTCCCCATTACTTGGGAACCCGCTGCAAGTGTGAGAAAAGTAGATCTTTTACACCCCAATGAAAAATCTTACTTTTAGGGTGTATACCACACTAGAAACAGGCTTCAGAATCAGAGGTGTGCTTTGCATCCACAAGCCCTTCTGCATTCAGTGCAGTGCATTTGACTAGATTCATGCCAAAGTACTTGTATTTAACAGTGAGACCCGTATGACAAGCACAGTAGCATGGATATACTAAAATTAGTTTTAAACTCATTGGCTCTGGTCTATGGGCCCCGCGTGCCTCCTTTCTTGGTCAGGTTGTGGCGTCCAGTTTGAGCACCCTGTGGCCACTGATGGGTGCCTGTCCATACCCAGGCCAGGTAGGGCAAGGCTAGCTTTGGTAATATACAGATATCTCCAGTTTGTGACCAGTTAAGATTCTTCTTCTCTTTTCTCTCATATTATTTTTGCTTGCTTTTGTCAGCAGTTTTACCACATCAGTACCTATGACTAGTATCTGATCATTTTCCCCGTGTTGTTTCTTTCAGAAATCTGAGCTTCATCCTGGCCTGGATCAGAAGCAAGTGGGCAGTGGTCTGAATGCTGCTTGGTCTATCTCTAGCCATATAACACCTCTGATCCCACCCTGCCATCCCAGCACCACCTCAACAGCACATTAGCTTCTGTCAGCCATGGGCTGAAAGCTTGCTAGTGACCATAAGTCTGAGGACGTTGCTCTGGGGCTGCTCAGCAGTGGGGGTTACTGCTCCTCTGCTCAGGTCCATAACAGCTGGAAGGAGAGAGATTACTGATGAAAGAGGAGAATACCTTGGCCATAGAAACAACTCTGCTAGTGACCCTGAAAGAGGCAGGAGGGCAAGAAGAATTCAGATCTTTTACATTACACTTACAGAAGGGATTTAAGGTGTATTAAATACTGGGGAAGAGAGTCAGAGAGGAGTAAAGCTTCAAAGACCACAAGCTAAGGAAGGAGGGAGGATTTCACGCCGTAAGCCAAGCCTCTGTGGACAGCCAGCTGCTTCCTTAAGCAGGAGTTCCTTTGGAGGCTTTCAGAGTCCCATTTAAGGAGAGTAAATTTGGTCTTCTCTTTGTGTCATGAAGCTGGATTAGGATTACTGGAGAATTTCTCTACTATTTGAGAACTTTAGTCAGCCACCTGCTCAGCACATGAAGGACTCCAACTCCTAAATGAGATTTTTTAATGGCAGAACATTATTCTCTGAGCTTTACACAAAACCCCTCTGACTTCTAATTTTTTTTATGGTCTCCTGTACTTCCTCATCATTATTATCATCCTGGTGCTGTGTTCAGGTAGCACGAGAAATTGGTTTTCTCTTAGCCAGCATCTAAGTATATTACAATCAATAAACACACTTTTGTTGAAGAAAAATGTTTGTGATGGAAACAGGACAATTTTAGCAAAAGGACAGATAATACTAGATGGAGAGCAACTGGATGCATCATTCCCAGGAGTTCCTGGAAAGTGACCAGAAATTACAAATATTGACTCTTCGTTTTGAGTTGTCATTGAAACTTTGCAGAGGTGGGACTGGTGAGCCATAAAATGAGACAGCATTTATGTCCGAGTATCACATAATCTGTAATAGCCAATGCTATCTGCATTAAAGTCCTGTATTTCTAGACTTCACCCTTGCAGACTTCTTTGAGGTTCAACATAGGAAAAGAGGAGGTCTCATACTTGCTGCTTCTGTGCTTGCCTTCTGTTACTCTGAAAAAAAAGGATGAATGATCTTTCAGTTTCCTTTCTCTCCTTTTCTGCCCCTTCACCACTACGCTAGACTTCCTCCTTCTTCCACTTTCCCCTCTCCCAAGCCTCTTTCAACAGCTTTTTTCATGGAACTGCCACAGATCACTCCTCAGCAGAAAGTTTGAATACATATTCCCTGTAAATAGACCAACAAAATAGACCAAGGATCTAGGCAAGAGCTTCCTAAGCATGACATTGTCAGGCTGAATTACCTCTCTGCATCCCTGCAGGAGAATCACATTCCCCTTCTGTTATTAAAAAAAAAAAAAAAAAGAAGAAAGTGTTTTGTTTTTTTTTTGACTAAATCAAGTTTAAAAGCAGGACTTGATTGGCAAGGAGGAAAATGAAATGCATTAGGATATGTAATCAAGATGTAGAAACTATTTCACTACACCAGTTCATGTTTAGCTTTCTTAGGCTTTTCTTTTCCGCATCATTCATCCATATCATTATTTCCCATATTTAATTTGTATTGAAGCACTGATTTTACTCTGCTTGTGCACATGGTAACTCCGGCACTGCCTAGAATTGGAAAGAAACATCCTTCTAAAGAACAGTTAGAGTCGAACTCCAGCTGTTCAGCCTTGCTGAGGACTGCCTCAGCAACATCTCCCCAGACTGCAGTATCAGCAGCAGGGTATACATTCTGGCATTTGTTAATTGTCTCTGTGAAGAAAATCACTAATCCTCATTGCAGGAATTTCAGAGCGAGGCCATCTAACACGATAAGCACTGGGAACCTACCAAATGGGTCCGATTACTATATCCAGTAACAGTCTTAATACAACGAGTTTGCTTTTTATGTGGGTACTCTACTTCAGTTTGGCTTCCATTCTTTCCTGTACAGATTTTATATGAATTAAGCCTGGGTATGAAAAGCAAGCTTTGTCATTTCAGGGTTGGTTTTTATTGCACACTTGCATCACTGACTCTGCTACAATTACTGCAGCTGTATACAATTTCACCACCAATAACTTTTTTTTTTTTCACAAATGACATTATTTCCGTATTATTCTAATGAATACAGCACATACAATCATATATACCAGAAACATGTAGAAAACAATATTAGCTTCTCCATGTTTTTCCACATAGTCTGTTTAATGTAATTAAACCACAAGGAGTCAGTTTATTTTCTGATGTAAACCTGAATTTTTTAGGGTGTAAGAAAACAGTCATAGTCCACAATTAACTCTGTAAAAATTTTAAAAAAAAAATTTAAATAGTCCAGAACATCACAGCCACTCTATCAAAAATTCCTTTATCTAAGCCCAGTATCGCATCAAATAAAGAGAAATGTAGATGATGTGTCACGTGGACAGTATTTCATGCATCAGCAGTTATTTGGTTTTCAACTTACAAAACATTCTGTTGCTATGAATTCATCCAAAGGGAAAAGCAAGTAAGTTTCCAATATTAACATACGTAAATCTTTAAATCAAAGCACCCAGCATCACACCCTTTGAAAAATCTAGCCATTTTTCCATCCAACAGTTAGAATTACAATGACTATGAACCCAAGCCGCCTGCCTGTGATGTTTGGAGACTAATCTCACATGATAATGAAAGGTGGCAGACAAAAGTAATAGTTAAGGAAAAAAATACAGCAGGAACTAACACCAGGAGAAAGCTCAAAGTATTGTGTAGAACAGCACACAGTAAAAGTTGCCAAAGTCAGGAGACCACTGGCAAGATGTACACAACTATTGGATTAGGCAGGATCCCAGTGGGCCAGAACACAATGTCATTTGCTGGGGTTAAGGAAAAATTGGAGTGATGTCAATATAACAAAGCTGAGACAATTTTGAGATAGAGTTCACTATGTAGTATATAGCAGGGCCCTTGCATTTGGTTTCCTACACTGTACCTTTTCCAGAAATGCAATGACATTTGTATGTGACACAGAAGAATTCATCATCCATTAGTTTGCCATCATAGACTCCTAGGTTGGCAAGATAGAGCAATGCCCCTTCTAGGGTCATATATTTTTCATTCCTCTTTTAATTATCATAAATGCTTTCATACACTTCTGACATTGATAGAGAAAAACTGTAATCTCAATAAAAGTATTGAACCCTGAAAATTAGACTCAAATTTATGTGGCAGTTTAGAAACACGATGCCTCATTCCAACAGACACACATTTTGTAAGCACTGGCAAGCCATTACCTGATTAGGTTTCTCCCGGTTACAACACACTGCTGCACCATCTAGAAAGAGTTAAAATGACTCAGTCTCCTCATTTTTATGATGCATCATAAAATATTTTTTCTTTTGTTGCTGTGCCTCCAATACTCTTATAGCCTAATGTTTCTTTATTTGAACTTATTTTCCAGGTCATCAATTCAGTTATCCAGTGCTATTGTCCTAAGGATTTACAACCAGATCATTGTTTTTCAAATACTATTTTTCTCTACTTCTAGTTTTGCCTCAGCTTTCTGCAATCTGAAACCAATATTTCTATTGTGGTCATATAAACCTTATCACTCAATGTAATCCTGTCACACTGAGCAAGCCCAGTTTTATTTGATAAATGAAGTGCATATTTCCAGATGCTCAGATGCTTTACATAATGGAACAAAATGAAATCAGATCAAATTGAATTGAATAGGACGACCACACTTCTCAGAAGAGGAAGTTGAGTTCTGAAGTATTTCTCTGGCCAGAAACTAATCTTTACTGCATTCATCCATACCAGGAGTAACATAAAAAGTTTAAAGTCCAAATCAAGTAAGTAGGAGCCTTGGCTTTTACTCTCAGCTCTTACCATAACAAACTCCATAACTACTCCAATTCTACATCCCTCAAAACCTACACCTGTCAGAACAGGGTGCAGAGGAGTCCCTCCAGGGTTGCCAGTGCAGTAACTGCTCACAGGACAGAGGAGCTGTTGTTTCGCAGCCCATCATCTTCTGGGATGTGCATAGGTGAAGCATGCTGCCTTCTCAGCAGTAGCCAAAGGGCTTTTTCAGAAGTACCCATAAAACTTCAAAGCTGGTTGTATCAGTGTACTGGTTTTGGCTGGGATAGAGTTAATTTTCTTCACAGTAGCTTGTATGGGGCTATTTTTTTGGATTTGTGACCAAAACAGTGTTGATAACACAGGGATGTTTTAGCTATGGCTAAGAAGTGCTTACACAGAGTCAAGGCCTTTTCTGCTTCTCACACTGCCCTACCAGTGAGTAGGCTGGGGGTGCACAAGAAGCTGGGAGGGGACACGGCTGGGAGAGCTGACCCCAACTGACCAAAGGGGTATTCCATACCATATGACGTCATGCTCAGCATATAAAGCTGGGGGAAGAAGAAGGAAGGGGCCACGTTTGGAGCGATGGCATTTGTCTTCCTAAGTAACTGGTATGTGTGATGGAGCCCTGCTTTCCTGGAGATGGCTGAACACCTGCCTGCCGATGGGAAGTAGTGAATGAATTCCTTATTTTGCTTTGCTTGCGTGTGCAGCTTTTACTTTACTTATTAAACTGTCTTTATCTCAACCCATGAGTTTTCTCACTTTTACTCTTGCGATTCTCCTCCCCATCCCACTGAAGGGGAACGAGCAACAGGCTGTGTGGGGCTGAGCTTCCTACCTGAGTAGGGACAGAAAAGATTCACATTTAAAGTTCTTCTCAAAAAAAAAAAGAAACCCAAATTAGCAAACTTTTAACCTTAATGTGACTAATTTATACATTAGGACACAGAAAGAAACTGAGAAAAAGTATTGTGGAAAATCTAAAGGATTAATGTAGGTGAGGAGAAAGATTCTGAAATTTAGAAAGGAAAAAGAGAAGGAAAAGAATCTGTGAGTCTTCCAAGTATAAAGGAGAAGATATAAGGTGTGAGGCTGTGTATAGAGTGTGTAAGTTTCTCATTTGCTCCATGACAGGTGTAAGTGGAGACTAGACAGAGGAGACAGTCTTCTTCTGGATTTCTTGCAACCAGATTTTTTGAAAAGTACATTACAAACTTTGCTGCTATCAGCTAGTAAGTAGTCTCCAAGTGACTATAAAATATCCCTACATATATGAACCTTAAATCTATATGCTACCCCTAGGTCATCTGAGAACACCAAACTGTGCAAAAATGCTGTGCTATAGAGAGATGGTGAGTACCAACATACACAGGTGCTGCTTTATCCTCGCAGCCAAAGTTCTGAAACCAGAATTTTTATTTTAAAGGTGGGGAAAAAAATGCTGCAGTTAAAATATTATTTTCTGGGTGTTTGCAAACTGGGCCTTGTCCTCTTCCTCTTGTGCTTGAACCCATCTCTTCCAACAGCCACATCTGTTTTGAGTAGCACCCTCCTCAGCCACCACTGCCGAAAGTCCTGTTGTGTCTTCATGCTCACAGTGGCATGGCACCAAACTAACAATTTTTTTTTCCAGTTGCGGGGAAGGGGAATAAGGGAGTAAAGGTAAGAGGAAGAACCTGGAGCAAGCACTTCATGGTTCAAGCCTGAAAGGAGCAGGGAAGGCTGCCTGTCATGCAAAGCACCAGCAGCAAAGCTCTCAGACGACCCTGGAGCAGCAATAAGGAGAGCTGGCTAGAGAGAGTTTTTTAACAGCCTGTTCTGGTGAAGCAGATTGAGCTTCACAGATTTGATATCTCACAATAATAGATGTAACATGAAAATTAATCAAAAGCATACATGATATTAATGAAGTTGGAGGAGAAACACTTATCTCTATGTAGGGATGAGGTAAGGATATGTCATCTTCTGGGTAGCTGGGATAAGACAGATTGGGAATTACAGCAATGAAGCTGAAATGCAGTTGAATCGAGAACAAGAGTTTTGGCAGAGGAATCACTGAGAAGTCTGGTAGTCTTTTGGGCTGGTAGACTCACAGACAGAAGTGACATGATTATGAAATCAAAGTTGTGTCAGATGTCAGCTAGGTGACATTAGAGATGAATGTGAGACATGAACTGAGGATAATGGAGCTGTGTCTGGGTCTATGCTCTCACACAAAATGTTATACCCCCAAAATATATGGGAATTGAGGCATCGTGACCTTTCTACATGACATTACCTCATCCATTGCATTCTCATTTCCAGAAAGTAGCAATTCTATTTTCTTTAATCTTCTGTAATTAGGTACAAAGTGCTGGACTACAAATGGGTAGACTGCTACTTGATCAAGATTTCTTTAACATAGTTTTCCTTCCTAGTGTGTCTGAATGCTTTATTAATAGCTTTTAGCTCATTTACATTTAAATTTAAGTCATATTAGAATTCATGTATTCCATTGATATACTAATCTGTTTCTCAGTTTATGTCAATTTGGGAACTTGCTACATCCCTGAATATTTTGTGCTCAAATTAAAACTGTTTAAACATGACAGTATTTTATGACACATTTAACAAATTAATTGCAAAAGGTTAGCAATTTCATCGTGAACTGCTGAATTAATTTATCAATATGAGTTTGCTAGTACTGTTATTTATAATCCACATTTGTTGTAGATATATACAGAAAAGATAGTGGAAAATTAAAAACAAAGGTCTGGAGTCAAGCTTCATTCACTGCAGTACCTTCAGGTGGTCTGTGTTTCATCACTGCGATGTGGATGGAGTAAGCTCAGTTAGGACAGTCAGGTTTCATCCACTGGCTGGGTGCTGTTTGGGTGTAAGTAAAGTCAGCTGTAGGACCCTGTGTGCTTTCAAATTCCCTGGGTTCAGGAGGAGATTGCTCTCAGCTCCTGGCTCTGGAGATGAGCACAGACATTCACAGGTGATGGAGCTACTACAGTGGCAGATCTTGTGGTGCTACACTGCTGGAGTTGGGAACTTCTAAGACTTGTCCTCTAGTTGTTCTGTGCTTTGCATGCTACAGAAAGGTGTGCGTTACTTGGGTATGTTGCGGAAATGTAATTTAGCAGACAAAGCTTCCTTTCCCAATTTATACCTTCAAGGTTAAAGTAGCTACTTTAAGACAAAGCAAAAAGCTTTGTCTTATGGGGGAAAAAAAAAAGAAAAAAACCTTTTTCTTTTTTTTACTTCTTAAAAAAACCCCACACGTATCTTTCACACCTCCATGAACAGAGGTTTTGAACAGGATCTTTAAATGAAGAAGTGTTTCCCCCACTTTTTTTCAACTCTACAGTGGTGGACTGGCCCTTGCTCTGAAAAACAGCTCTGCTTTTGAGACGGGATGTCTCCTTGTTGCTGGACTACTCAACCTCCCTGGTGAGTTCCATGTAATGGGTAGTCCAGGATCAATGGTCCTCACCCTTATTATTCCCTTTATTCCCACTATTCCTACAAGAAAGTTATTCAGTCTCTTTGGCCCTTGCTCCTTCTCTTATATTCCAGCTTCTCAGCTAGTCATTCAGCAGTGCCCCCCCCCGCCCCAAAACTGAGCCTCTGTTCCATAATGAGGGCTCTGATACTCCCCAAGCACTTCCAAGAAAGAGGTTATGTAGCAAAGTGGAGCCTTGGAGGATTGAATGGGGAGGAGGGAGAAAGAGTATTCAGAATTTAAAAAAAAAAGGTCTATGTTTAAGCTTAGGTAGATCTGCACCATGTTAGCCTGTCCATTATAGAGCAATTAAGTATATGTATTTATGCATTCATAAGTAGAGAAGGAAAAGTTAGCACAAGCATATAGAAACTGTTGTATCAGACTCTGAAAGTGGTTTATTATCCACATCTGAAAAAAGTACAAGGGAGTCTACATTATCATCCCAAAATGGAGAGGCTTGGTTTTGGATTTGTTTCTGATCTTGACTTTTCTTAAATTTGAAAGGTTTGTTCATTCTGCTTAAAGTATCCTATCCAGCACCACTGATCTGGTAAAGCAGAAGGGGAGGTGTGGGTATAAAGGTTTATTCCAGGAAGCCTTTCAAGTGGCTGCACCGATGTTGTGCACCTGAGGAGGTTACCATTCCCTCAATCAGTTGATTTTAGAGCCTGACAAATTCACAAATATTGTACAAGAAGGACTCAGCATACCCTCTGAGTAACTTTCTATTTTATTTTTAGTCTCCCTGAACCAAGTGGAAGGTGGGAAGTGGGAAAGGAAGTTACACTGAGGGAATATTTTAGAAATGTCAATAGGCTGTCGGTAAAGCCCTAGAAACCGAAGCTGTGAACTACTTTCATTCCCTGCCCCTCCTCTGAGCCCTTCTATGTCCCAATCATCATACACAAAACTCTCACTTAGAGGAAAAACTTTGTGGCAAAAATCCTAAGGTTGCTGCACGTGATAGCAAAAATATGGGTTCCTTGGGGCCAGGAGGTAACCTCTGGTACTTGACCCACTTCGCTAGTCCAGGAACTCAATAGATGGAGAATGGTGTGGAAAAAATCAAGTAGCACTTCGTAACAACTGCACGGTCATAACGAAGGGTTAATGAGTAATTAATAGTTACAGGCATGAACAATACTTGCTGTAGGCAGCTATAAGCCCACCACTTCAAGGTTATAAACTAGAGTGATAAGCAACCTAACAGCCTGCTGGGATTTTTAACAACTGATTAAAGATTTATTGAAAGAGCTATTCATAATTTATTAACTCTATATAAACTGTTACATGTACTCATAGATTAAAAGTGCGATCGAATAAGCTTATGATAGAAAAATAATTTGAGCACTCACCTTAAAAAAAGAGTCTATTTAAGTAATACCAATGAAAATTAAAGCGTGTTTTGTTTTAAGGGGAGGAAGATGAGAGGGTAAAGCTGTCCTGTCTTGTTGAAGTACAATACAATGTGACATTTACAAAATCCTCTTATTTTAAATAAAAGGCTATTTTAAAACTAGTCTTTGAAATGGGAGGAACATTGTATACTAACAAGATTAAGCTTTTAAGGAGAGGTGGGTGGCTGACAGCTCTGGAAGACCTGTCCAAAAGGGGTAGGATGGATGCGACTTGCTGTATGGTGCTGAGACAGCACTGCTTCATTTCTGCACTTCAAAAGCATGTTCCTCGCTTGGTCTTTGGTTTCACTCTGGAAAGAGATGATACAAGCAGCAGTGTCACTCATTGTTTCACAAAACATTGTATAAAAATATCTGTCTGTAAAACAGCTTACTGTAAGATGTCTTTTCTTCTGTTGGCTGGCTTACACAAGAGCTGGAAGAGAACAAATTGTTTTACTGCTCGTCAGTTCCTGACATTTATTGTAGTTGTATATATGAAGAGTGATAACGAAAGGAGAGAAAAAACTTTACGTACCAGGACAAGAGGAAGGTCAGATTAATATTATCTGCCATGTGGTTCCTGCCCAAGAAAGGAAGAGAAAGAGCTGAGGGAAAAAGGGACAAATGTGATTTGTTATGTCAGAAAACACAAGTCTGAAATAGATTTATTGGTATTGTTCAGCACATAGACAAGTTGTGACGCTGAAAAATTTACTTTCTGAAGCAAATCTGGGGGTTTTGTTGTGGATTTTCTTGGGGTCAGGAGGTACCTTGCCTCTGTCCTGTCCTAATTATCTAGTAAATCAGCTGTTGATTTTTTTAAAGTATGTTCTTGAAAAGTGACTTTGCTGTACAATATGATACAGCTGTATGATTTTAGTATTTAATGCAACAAACAAAATATGTTCTTATGTTTAAAAAAGAAAATTCAGCAGCAGTTGCAGGAAAGCCTGAACACCTCTAAGCTGAACCATCTCTCAAAGGGTGTGAACATGCGTGTCAAGCCAGCCATGCCTCTGCCTGTGCATCTGCCATGGGCACAGCAACTGCAGCACACAGACTACAGGGTGCAAATGTGCCTGTTAGTGGAAACTTTTCCAAGCGTCAGTCGCCGTGAAAGGTGCGCTCCCCAGGGTCGTGCAGTTCTGCAGCCTCTTTGCTGCTCTGCAGCCCCAAAACCACCTGTGGTTGCTACTGGCACTGCTGGTCACAGAGCAGAAAAGACACATGCTGTGAATGCATGGGGGGCAACCTCCACAGTGAAAGAGCAGGAGGCTGGCACCAAAATGTATGTCTTATACGGGATATAAAAATGTGTGATACCCAACCAGTGTGGCCGGGTGCAGAGGTGCCAGAGGAAAGAAGACCAGAGGAAGGAATGGCAAGGAGGGCAGGAGAAGAGCAGAAGGTGGCATAGCCGTACATGGCTTCCTTGCCTTGCCCTGAGGCAAGCAGGCAAAGTGATGAGAGATGGAGCTAGTTTCCAGGCACCTGAGCTCAGTATTGCCTCATCTCATTTAGGCATCTAAAAGTTACTTCATAATCAAGGAAGATAAATTGCTCCAGAAGCACCTCTGACCTATCTTTTGCATCTTTCTTAGCATTAGGTGCTTATTAGAGAAATAAGGATCTAATGCTCATGAGAGTCCAGGGTGACTATCTTCAGTGTAGACAATTACCTTCTAGACTTTCACATCTGGGGTGTATAGTGACTACGCACAGAGCCATAACCCCCACTGTTTCTCAGTAAATAACATCAGTGGCAATCCCAGCAGCTCCCTTTGAATGCAGGGCCTCAGTGAGCCATACCAATCAAACCTGTTTAAATCTGTCTCTGGTTTGTGCTTTCAAATATCCTCATATACTTTCACTGCTAAATGCAGCTATTCAAACTGCAGTTTTACAAATACACTGGAATGCTTTATATCTCTGAAAAGCTGGGAAAAAAATGAGATAATGAAAAGTTGGACCCATGATGAGCAGTTTAGATACATATTACCTGCCTTTTCCTTCAGTCTTTTAGCTTCCCAGTCTCGTTTTATGGACAGAATGAAAAAATGTTAATTTTTTTTTCAGATCTGTTAATGAAATGAAGTGGGAATATGCATGTAGTTTTTCTGACATATAAATAGTCACCACTTTTCTGCATCCTTTCATTCTTATAGCTAAAATGCAACCACTGCACTTATTTTTTATCATGTTTATTATTCCACTCAGCTGTGACATATAAGAACTCAGTATCAAATGACATCTTACCGCTATCCATGTCTGTTAGTTTACCTTTAAATTTGCTAAAGAAAATAAATGTGTTCTTAGTACAAAATTGATTGAAGTGTAACTCTGGTGCTCCGCAGCCATAAGAGATTTGATCCTGCACCACTGAAGTCAATATGATGGCTGCCATGCACTTAGATCAGAACAGGAGTGGGCCTCTGGTCATTTGGGGCTTCAGTAGAAAGAGAGATTAGAATAAGATTAATTAAACACAAGATAAATCATTGAACCAAAATGTAGAGAAAGGTAGACAAGAGAGACCCTAGAGAAACACAAACTGCGAGAACAGGATTAATACAAGTTAAAAAAAAAGAAAATAATATTTTCTACTATTTTGAATTTTGAATTAAGAATACAAATGTATAAAATGTACATATTTATTATATACCTGAACTACCAACGATTTTATTTTTAAAATCTTTGGTCAGAAAGGAATGAATCAGTAAGTATAAAAATGTCAGGCATTACTGTTTCCCTGAATTGGTGACATAAGTAAAGACCAGAGTGCTTGGGTAAAGCTCTCCTCCTCATCAACTTCAGCTCATTTATTTTCTTTTTTTTTTTTTCCCCAACCATATGAGATTCTGAAATTTTTGCGAAAAGAGATCCTGTCACCTAGTAAACCAGGCTCAAGACCCTTCTCTAATCAATGGTCCATTGCATATACAAAGGGGAAGGTTGTTCCACTGTCCCCTGAGCAGGGCAGAACAAGAAAGACCAGCGTCACTGTGCCATGGGCTGCAGTTAGGACAGTCCTGTGCCATGTGGAAGAACAGAAAGCAAGAACTCAAAATCAAGTGATCTGTCATAGAAACACCATGTCAAATTACCAATATGATATCTGTTGTCCTTCCTGTCTCTGTATCTCTCTGACTTTAAAAAAAAAAACAAACCACTAATCCTGGACCTGAAGTAAACTTATGGTCACTCAGATTTTGCACTAAGTAATTTCAGAGGGTTTTTTTGGTGGATTTTCATTTTTCAGTGGAAAAAACTTCTTAATGGAAAATTCCTGGCAAGGCAGCCTTAATAGGAAAAACTTCTCCCTGGAACTTGTGAGTAAAGATTGGAATAGATTAATCAGGTAAGGGAAAGAGTTAAGTCTTTTGTTCAGTAGGTTTCCTGCAAACTGTTCATGTAAGAAGACACAAATGGGGAATCATGTCTTCCCCGACAGAGAAATGTCCTGTTGCTCCTTATTCCTATGTCTGAGCAAACAAACACACGTGTACACCCCTCCTCCTGCCACACATGTTTTTCTGTCTATCAATCTAAAGAGAGAGAGATATAGTAGTCTGTATGCCTACTATCTAGTCATAGGAAAACAATAATTTTTTTTTATAAAAGGAGAGTTAGGACTCCTAACTGTATTGGGTTTCCTCCCTAGAGGCATTGAATCCATCTGCACATTCGTCACACTTTCCTGATCAGTTTTCTTCTCCCACTTTCCCGTTGGTCTCCAGCTACCACTGGGGTGGAAGCCAGAGCTGTGCTCTGCTTCTTCTCTTCTGGCCCCACTGGACTGTCTTCACTTCACCACCTGGGAAATAGCCCAGTCTCTATCAATACATTTTACAACCAACCATGATACACAATTATAGGATATATGATTAGATTGACTGAAGACAGTATAATACAAAATAGGGTTGGAAAAGAGGTCAAGACCAGAGCAGTCTACCTATTGCTAGACCTTAGAAGGTCACCTGACTTGTTCTAGCCATTTTTCAAGAAGAAAACAAAACAAAACAAAACAAAAACCAAAAAACCCACCACAAATTTCTCCAGACAGCGTTTTACTATTTAACTATACTGCCTGCTATAATGCATTTCCTAATCCCTAACAATTTTGCAAATTAAGCCTATTGCTTCTTTTTCTAGCTAAAGTGACTATGACAAGACAGTTTATCATCATAATCTTTGAAACTAACCTTCCTTGTATTTAAAGTCTGCTGTCATTACTTCTTTACTCTAAACTAGATAACTCAGCTCCTTTAGATTTTCTTCAGAAATCATGTTATTTAGTTCCTGATCATTCTTGTTCTTGCTGTTTTTCTCCAATTGAACCTTGTGTTATAGAGTTCTTCCACTGCATTTTTATCAGATCCAAACAGGAGGATTATTCCACACCTTAAAGTATAGATATTTGTACATACCAGTGTGATATTCATAAGTTGGTTTTATTTTCCTTTGTTGTTTTTTTTTTTTTAACAAAAGCATGTTGTTTTTAGATGTGTTCACTCTGTCATCCACTACACCTCTCAGATCCTAGACAGATGTTCCCCATTCTCTGTTTGTACAGATGATTATTCCTATCTAGTATAAAACTTCACATTTTTCTTTATTGAATTGCATTCGTTTTCCCAGGCCACTTGTCCAATTTGTCAAAATTATTTTGAATTCTAATCCTGTCCTTCAATGTGTTTGTAACCCTTCCCAGCATGGAGTGATTTGCAAGTTTAAAAAGCTGTGTTCTGTACTCCACTATCCAAGGTCATTAATTAAAGTACTGAATAATATCAGGCCCAGAAAAAGCAACTCCCTATTTGCTTCAATTTGGGAATGCTCCCTCGACACAACTCCTTAAATACATTTTTCTAAACAGATATCTGGAGAATTTACTTTCCCCCCCTTTACCAGTTGCCTGCTGTGTATCAGATGGTTGTCCCAGTTTTTCCTGAGAAGTCTTGCTTTCCTGACATTCCTGACTGGGTGAGCCATAGTACATCTTCACCAGGCAATATTCCTTTTCGCTTTCATCATGCCCGTAAAATCATTGAATTTTGCAGTCTGAATGTCCTCCCCAGTATTTTTTCTAATTGATAAAGTTTATTTTGTAGATAAGATTAAGGCAGGAAGTCAGACATAACAGTTGATTACAGCAGGGCGTTATTTATTTATAAGAAAGGGTGTTAAGAACAAGGGAATGAGAAGAAGCTCCTAAGAAGCTACATGATCTCTTCTAACCCTCATGCTCAATATCCTGCCAGTGTATCAATTTTTTTGTCCTATTATTTGTCTGTGGCTCCTCCTGACAGGATATTTGTTCCCTTATGCTTGGGAAGTACCAATCACCCCATGGGTGCCAGTATGATGTAATCATTAACAATAATATTGAAGTAGCATTATGTGATAGATTCATTAATTTATTTTCTGCATGACAGCAGTAGATTTTAATGCTTGGTAAATACAGTCAGTCAAATTCATCATTTAGACAGTATCTTTTTTCGTATGTTAATTCACAACATTTTATTTGTACAGAGAAAGAAAGACAGGGAGATCTGTCATCTGGAAAACTAAAAAAATTAAAGATAGCCAACCCTGGAACTGAATTTCCTTGGTTGCCTTGCTTATGATCAATTATATCATGAGCATGTCAGATAAAAATAACAGAATATTTCAGGATTTTTGTCAGGAGTCATTACTTTAAAGTATTTTTGTTTTGAGTTTGTTTTCATTCCACATATGTATTTCAAACAGAAAATCATAAATAACACGTCATATCATAAAAGCACTCTTATGTACAAAAGGAGAAATCAAAATGAAACAGATGGATATATCAGGCATGAGATTCTAATCGGTATCTGCATCTTACTCTATATTTCCTGTAGTAAATCAATCACCTTTGACAATAGGTGGGTAGAAGGCCACTGAAAATGGTGGACATATAATTCTAAAAACACATTCAGCTTATGCGGAAGCGTGAAGCTGCGCAGACCAGTGACCAGTACAAATGCAAGGTTTTATTATTGCTTCCTTCAGTCTCTCAGCCCCTTCACCCTCTGGTATTTGCAACAGTTGCTTTATTGCATCTTGTTAAAAATTAAGTTGAAGGCACTTCTCTGCAGAGAAGTCTTTTTTTCTCTCTGTTCATACAGCAGTTAACACAATGCAGTCAGGACCTAAAATGGAGCCAGCTGGGAATCAGAACCAGTGAAATAACAATATCAGTAATAATAATATTTTCAATTATTATTATCATTAGAAGTTAGATATAGTGCACACTCAAGGTTTAGGACTGGAAAAATTCTATGCCAAAGAAGGTTTCACATAAAGAATGACCCAAATTCAGTGATGAGTCAGACGTGGTTATACAGAATCCAGACAGTCTGAAGGGCTTTGGGTTTGGCACATGGCTCAGTTTGCACCAGTTAATTCCACCACTTAATACAAATCTCCATCTATTTCTTATACACTGATGGTACTGAGTGCTAATTATGACTTCTCTTTCATGTAACCCTTATGTTTTGCAAAAGAACTTAGACTTCGGTTTGTAATTTTTTATTATTATTTCCTCACTGTGTTTCAGATTATTTCTGTGGACATAAGAATAAGCTTGCTAAAAGAGTTGGATGAATAGAAGACTGTAAAATATATCTCACTCTGTAAAACTTCTTTTGTCTATAGCAGCTGGACTGATGGAAAGATTCTCTGTTAAACTTTGAATGAATTCCCTGACAGTTATCATAGCTATTAACAAGGTAACTGTTTCCAGCTTTTGCACAGAAATAGCTACTACAGTTTCTTCTTCCCAGAAAAGTTTCCTCATTACAGCAGTGAAAGGGGTAAATGGTGTTTTTGAACACCTCTGTTCACACACCCAGGGTACCTCTAGCTTTCCATCTAGTGAGACCAATTTTCACAGTGGTGTGCTTCCAAACCTCATAAATATGGCCAGAAAGGATGCTTGTTTAATCACTAAATGGTATAGGATATCATATACCTGTCCACATATTTTAACAGCTTTCCAGTTCACAGCTGGCTTTCTTGTCATGCTTTATAGGGTATCACCAAAAATTGCTGTGGTAATTATGAATATTGTTACAAGGAGACTGTCTATCTAGGTGCTTCTTAGCCCTCATGTGCTTCCAGAAGATCAAAACCCAGATTAAAATTTTTGGGGTTTTTCCCCCCCCAAAAAAAATTAATCTGCTGGGACTGCTAAGGCAACCAGTACGTGAGTAATCCAGTACTGTAATGTACAAGACCAAAATGTACTATAACATTTTGTAAAGATTGTAGCATTTTGTGTTGATAGGTCCTCCATATGACAGCTCTTCATTTGCAGCATGTGACCTCCGCTATGAAATGTTGGTTTTGAAGAGCCATTGTATAGCATGCCTTTCAGTTCTGGGGCAGTGGTGCTGCAGCACATGTGAAGTAATTCAAATAGTAAACTGTAAGATACTATCATTATAGTATTTAGAGAGCTTAGTCTTTCTCTGATTTACATTGGCCTTGAAATGTCTCT
>VYZW01054380.1:3531-16723 GCA_013401315.1 Balaeniceps rex | reverse complement strand
CAGGAGGTCTCTTGCCCAACCTCATGGCCAGAGCTGAGCCAGCTCAGAGATCAGATTATGTTGTTCCAGGGCTTTGTCCAGCCTGGTATTGAAAACTTTCAGGGGTATAGACAGCACAATCTCTCTAGGCACTCTGTTCCACTGCTCAACTGTCTTCATGATCAATCTTTTTTTTTGTGTGTTATATGCAGTCTGAATAGCTCTCTGAAGTCTCTCATCTTATGCCCGTTGCCTCTCAGCATCCCACTACACACAACTGTGAAGANTCAGCTACACCCTCCAACTTGGTCTCATCTGCAAACTTGATGAGCAAGCAGCACTCTGTCACCTTTTCCAGGTCACTAATAAGGATGTTAAACAGGACTAGTCCCAGTACAGATGGATGCAATACTCCACTTGTTACCAGCCTCCAGGTAGTGTATAGCTCATTAACCACTGCTCTTTGAGCCCAGCCGTCCAACCAATTTTTCACCCATTTAGTTTTCACTCGTCTGTACTGAAGTGTCCCAACTTGGATACAAGAATATTATATCCAAGAGACAATATTCTTGTATTGAGAGACAGTGTCAAAAGCCTTGTTAAAGTGGAGGTAAGAGACATCCACTGTTCTTCCTTCATCCACAAATTCAGTCATATCTACTCAAAGATGTACATTTTACTTCAGTTCTGTAACATGCCTTAATAAAGACCAGAGCAGAATCAACCTTATACACTTAAATTAGAAATAATCTGTTGAAATGTTGTTGGGCATCAGTGATAAATAAAAATGCAGGTCCTTATTCAGTGTAAATTGATACTTGTGCCAGCTGAACCATGAGTTCAAAATATTTAGCGTTCCATTGTTAGCTATGGACATTAATAGGATATTGGTTGCATCTTCCTCTCTTTCTCTACTAGTCTGTTTCAATTAGACACATACAGGTTTAACATATCTGCACACTTAGCTCTTAAGCTCTCAGTGAATTAGACATTGTGTTATATTAATCTCTGCTGTAACTGAATTGAGATAAGTATCACAAAGTGGTATGATTTCACAGACAGTAATGGAGTTATATTAACTGTGAATTTGATGCATGTTTTTCCCTCCCTTCATTTTACTTTGTTAGATATAACTCCTTATTAATATTTTCATGTGTGCTACATATAAAAGACTTACTGTGCACAAATATATGTATGTGCACATACGTGGGAGGAACACCTCTCCACAGTCAAGCTATATTATAAAACTCCATCTGGAGTTCAGCCTTGTCTCAGATGAAGTCACTACGTACACAAGACTGCATAAAAATGTATGTGATGGCTTTGGGTTGTGACCTTTGGAGAGGTGATACCAGCAATGCTTTCTGAAGTGCGCTCTACTGTAGTTCAGGATTGATGCATTCAAATATTATTTTATTAGATAGTATTTTACTGGGAGACTTGTTCTCCTGTTCAGGCTTTTGCATCCATCAGTAAATTTTGCTACCAGGAATTCTCATGCTAGAGACTGCAACCTCCTTCTTTTCTCCCACTCTCTTAAAATTAGGAGTGTTCCATTGTTTTATTTTTCTTCCCCAAAGTGTAAAATCCTGTGTTTTGTAGCTTTGTTGACAGATTTACTGAGCTGGAGGATGTCCTTGGTGATCAAAGTAATCGTGCAAGTTTTTCACTTTATCAATTATTTTGTAGTTTTGGGAAGCATAGCACAGCTCATCCTGTACACCCAGTATCCCTCACCCCAGTTATCTATTGATTCTTCTGTGGTACCAAATAACATAAAAATGAAGATGATGTTGACTGCTTTAGGGTGAACATTTATTTTCTTTTATTCATCTTGAAATTGAGAAATTTCTTGAGTTTTTTTCTTCTTAGATATATTCCTCCTTCTCTTTGGGAGATTATGGTACTAACAAATATTTTCTTCCCACTTTTTAAACACAATTAAGACTTCTCAAGAAAAGGATTTTAAAAACAGGCTGGTGTGTTGCTCAACATGGTCAGTATGGCCTTGTCCACACCATATACAGAATCTTCCTAGCCAGGATGTGTTTGAGAGAGAGGAGTTGAGGGAAGTCCCATCAGTCAGCATTTTATTCTCTCTTCATCAGCAACAAAATGTGCTGACTTTAAAAGATCATTCAAAATCCATCCTTTTGCAAGTCTGTTGTGGTGGGTGAAATTGCTCATCTGGATTGATGTGGCAGGATACTAGGAAAGCAAGTTCAAATATTTTCTTAAGGATTGGATTTCAGGAGGAATTTAATATTAATTTTTGGGAGCTGATGTGACTATTAGTTATTCTTTCTGTATAGACAGTGATTAATTTGCCATGCTACTTGGGCTCATAATAGACGACCATTATTTTGGCCTTTCAATTTATTATGACCTCACTGAGGATTTGTGGCAGACCTCATAGCAGATTCTCATTGTGTTTTGCTTAAGCCGCACCTCTGCTTTGTGTAGTCACTCTCAGGATAACGATAAATACCCTGATGACCCATAGAGAGAGAAGGAGCTAGTAGGGAAGTTCTAACAAAGTAGCTTTATTTCTCCAGCATTCAAGAGAGCTATCTGCTTCAGAATAAGCAAAGGCTTACAGAATACATTTTGTTAGCTTGCTGTGAACCATCACAGAGAACTGATGGTTTCTCAGGTCAGCCCACAATAACCAATCCCTCTGGCTTGTCTCCAGTACTATCTAGAAAGATTTCTTCCTCAGGCAAGAAGACTTCCCAATGTGATTTACAGCCCAATCTGACAGATATTCAGTCTCCTGAGTAATACAGAAAAAACCCTGTCTCCTTTATTCAACCTAACTTCTTTTTTGCAGAGGGAACTTTTGTAGGAGTACTATTAGACTCTGTCTAAAACTTTTTATGGCTTCCTCAGCTGGGGATGCCAAAACACTCAGCATTGATCAAACAGTCCTCCCACCAAGGCCAACAGGATCACAGTGAGCCTCTGAAAGAAGAGCTCCTGAAAAATCACGTATTCTCTTAGCCATCTGAGTTCTCTGTGCTATAACAGCAGGTACTGTAGACAGCTATCAATGTTTATTATTTGCATTCTGATAGCATCCAAAACATGTCCTGCTGTGTCCACATCCCCATAAAGTCAGGGTTGAAGGACTTCTTTCCCATTTTGGCATTGTCTTAGTACCATCAGAATTTCACACTGAGTCCTTGACTCAAAACATTTACTTATGCTACAACAGTAGAAGATTTGCCTGTGCTCAGTATGTATAAATAGCCTGTCTTGGGTTGACGTTTTGTACTGTGAATTTCACCTGCCTAATTTTTTTTAATAATTATTTTATACTCTGACAATGTTGTTAAAGCTCTATTGTTTATAAATTGTAATGAATGAAGACCTGGAAGTCTGGCAATAAACCTCCATCATCATTAGGATGTAGAGAAATACAACCCACATACATACAATACTACCCCCACAACCACATAGGACTAATACTGTGAATGTTTTTCTTCTTGCATTAAAGTAAACAGAAGAAAGGTCTACAAAATTATGTGGCCAGACAAACAAAGAAGTGATTTACTGTGTTTGTTCATGCTGATTTCATTAATTTTTAATGTGCATTTTGTAGAAAATATTCCATGAACAATTCCATACTAGAAACCTACTGTATGAGAAGGATGCTAATAAATGTGATTAGTTAAGTGGGCTTGTGTTTAAATTAAAAATTGACCATGACAAAATACAGTTTCCTTCTTGTTCTGTCACCTGGTAGAAAAATGAATTGCACCATTGATATGGTTCACTAATCTAGAAAAAGTAAGCAGGTAACGGGAGGTCAGTGTTTAGCAATTTCACCAAAATAAACAGTGAGAAGATAGTCAAGGTGATTTGCAAGGCCAAGCAAATATCCACAGATGAACAGAGGATGAGCTTTCCTGAAGAGGAGGGCATGCAGGTGCTTGTAACTCAGCACAGAACCAAGCAAACACTTTATTATTTGACCAGATCAAGACTGAGCCTGTTGCACCCTATCTGAATCAGCAGCAAACATCCCAGCTTCTCTTCCTGTGCACGCTTTGGATGCTTTGAGCTGAACCACCCTGCCCTAAGACACTGAGGAGAAAAAAATTACTGGAGTACTCATTCTTGATGTGCTTAAAACTGTTTTTAACCTTATGAAGTGTATATAGTTTCTAATTTACTTGGAGTTTATTTAAGGTTTTCCAAAAATAACATTGTGAAATACCAGCGCAGGATGTTTCATTATACATATAGCAAACCACTTTCTCATCATCATCATCATAAGGTGCCTGAAGCCCACATGTATTGAGACAGATTTAATTATGGAAAGGAAGAACTAGTTACTAACAGAAACAAACAAAAAATTTAAACTCTTCATATACTTTTCCCTTTTTAACAAAGGTAAGGCAAAGTCAGTTCTTACTGTCTCTAAACCCCTCCTTTTGTCATTTACTTTGTAATTTTACCACACTTTTCAGGAGAGATTTTTATAGTGGGATGCCTCTTCCCTCTTTCTTTAGATCTGTCACCCACCAGCTCATCTGTATGGGTTCTTGCTGATGTGGAACATTCTCTGAAATACATGTAGGGCTTTATTTTTAAAGATCCTTCTTTGTACTTCAAAGTATCTGCACAGCAATGTCTCCAGTTGGACAATTGCTCATGGAAGACTCATATTCTAGAGCTCACTCTTGAAAAAAAATGTAAATTGAAACTGAAAATTGAAAACTGAAGCAAGTCTTCTCAAGTTGTACAGCACATGACATTCACAAAGCCTAACAGTAAGTTCCATTATTTTTGCTCAACACTCCTCTGGTCAGCGTTTATTTTTAGTGAGGTCAGTAACTATTATATTTGTATTTAGAAAAATGTTGTATTCAATAAAAAATATTGCCATTATTACCTTCAGAGCGCCTCTCCTTAAATAATAAAGAAGCCATGAAAAAGGAATCCTCAGAGTAAGCAAGGTGCAACTAAAGAGTGAAATAAATAAAAGATGAAGATAAATAGAAGCAGAGGGCACACTAGAGAGAAAAGAAAAAACATTTCTAATCATATTTGAAATGGGACAACAGGTAGAGAAATATAAAAAGTTATCCTGGATGATTGAACTGATGAGCTGCAGCAGTTTTGTCTATAGTGAATTTTGTCTGAGCTGAAATAGAAAGAGGCTACCTACTGCATATAGCTGGGCATGTGCAGGTTCAGATAAAAAATGAGCAAGATCTCACAACTTGTGGTTGGAGGAATTCAACTGTTATTTTTGTATGGAGAAGAGGAAGGGCTGGACACATTTTGACATGGATTGAAATGTAAGTATTTGACCCCCGTGTTGATAGCTCTCTTCCTGCATGTTTGCATGTCTAGTAATGCAGTCTTCTTCAAAGAATTAATTTCTGTACACTTAGAAGAAACTAACCCCATGTCGTGGTTTAACCCCAGCTGGCAACTAAGTTGGCAACTAAGCACCACACAGCTGCTCACTTACCCTCCCCACCCCACCCCCTGTGGGATGGGGGAGAGAATCGGGAAAAGAAAGTAAAATCCGTGGGTTGAGATAAAGGCAGTTTAATAGGACAGCAGAGGGAGAGAAAATAATAATAATAATGATAACAGGATATACAAAACAAGTGATGCACAATGTAATTGCTCACCACCCACCGACTGATGCCCAGCCAGTCCCCGAGCAGCGATTGCTGCCCCCACGGCCAACTCCCCCCAGTTTATATACTGAGCATGACATCATATGGTATGGAATAGCCCTTTGGTCAGTTTGGGTCAGCTGTCCTGGCTGTGGCCCCTCTCAGCTTCTTGTGCACCTGGCAGAGGATGGGAAGCTGAAAAAGTCCTTAACTAGGGTAAGCACTACCTAACAACAACTAAAACATCAGTGTGTTATTAGCATTATTCTCGTACTAAATCCAAAACACAGCACTATGCCAGCTACTTTGAAAATAATTAACTCTATCCTAGCTGAAACCAGGACACCCCAATAGGTAACTCTGAACTGAAATGAAAATTATATGTAACCTGTAAAACCTTGAATATATGAAAACAGATGAAGAAACATATGAACATTGCTATTAGAGAAATAACACTTGTGCTTCTGTCAGTAAGCCTTATCCATATGGATGCATCTTTAAGTGGTTGAATTTTCTCTCAGAGTTTAAGGACCCCAAATATGTGTTCATACCTTGCATGATGCCTGTCATTAAGTCCACCCATACACCTGATGGTATTTAGAGCTAACAAACTATTTTCCCTCTCCCTGTTTCCATCATGAATTGCTGTCAAGTCTACTTTCTTGTATTTTAAAAGGAGTTAAAATATACACAAAGTACAGGAAATATTTAGGAAAAAAAGAGTCTTTAGAAAAAATGAGCATTACGTGGTGGATTGGCCCTGACTAGCAGCCAAGCACCCACGCAGCCACTCACTCACTCTCCACCTTCCAGCGGAACAGGGGAGAAAATAGGAAGAGCAAGAGAAAACTCGTGGGTCGAAATAAAGACAGGGAAATCACTCAGCAGTTACTGTCATGGGGAAAACAGACTTGACTTGGGGAATTTAACTTAATTTACAACATTTAGTTACTGATTCAGGTATTGGGAAACAAAGATGACAAACATTTAAATACTATGGGTTGCAGTCCCTTTGTGGGTGCATCTGCTCTGGTGTGGGCTCATCCATGGGCTGCAGTTCCTTTGGGGTTGTCCCTGCTCCAGCACGGAGCACCTCCTGCTCCTTTTCTCTAATTTCTGAAATATGTTTTCACTGAGTCACCACAAACTCCTCTGACTGGTTCAGAGGCAACACCAATTCCACTGCTGGGCTCAGCTGTGTCCTGGCTGTGTCTGGCGCAGGGTAGTCCCTGACCTCCTCCCATACAGGTCGGTCATTACGGCCCCCCTGCAACCTTGCCATTTATACCCACACATTAGCAACATTATTGCAGAACATGAGTTCAGTTGCTAGGAAGTCATGATTTTGGAAACCAATGTACCTGCTTGTGAAAAGTGCATGGCAGCTGTTGCCTGACTGATGTTCTCCTCATGAATAAAGTTCAACCTACAGGTCACAACTTGCCAGAACATGAGTCCCGGCTGACTTGGTATCTAACAAGGCCTTATGCAGGGTACTAATCTTCAGCATTGGCCCTGTAGTCCATGAGGGCCTGAATGTGAGCAGAGTAGTTGAGTATTAATGAAACTGGAGACACAAGGTGCTCTGCAGAGCTCAAGAGCTGGTTCAACTGCCAGACAGACCTGGTTAGCCTGACTGGCACCAGCGGTAGATGGTTTTTGTTCCCCTCTAGTATTAAGACAACCTACAGCAACGTTAAATCTGCCATTGATCTGAAGGTTGCAAAGTTCAATGCCTAAGCTGTTGGTGGAGCTTGAAGAGTGTTATTGACAGGAGAAACTGGTATAATCAGTCTCACTGGGGTGAGTATATGCATATCTATACAAATGAACTGCATTTTTGTAACAGTTATGCTATCAAAACTGCTCTGATACCAACTCATGAGCAGGTACACATTAATGCTCTGCAGACACAAAGCACGTCCCACTGGTTAAAATGAGCAGCGCATGGGGAGTTGGATCAGCCGCCTCTTACTCCTGGGCTCAAAAGGATCAGGTGGAGTAATGGTGGTCAGCCTTTTGGTATGGGCTCAGACCAGCGTGTGCCATTGACAGACACCTTTACTGCTCTGTCCCACAGGTTAATGCAGAAAAGACTAAGAAGCAGCTCCTTGGAAAATTAGCTTCAGGGTAGCTAAATTTAGGGAAATTAGTTTCATGGAAGTGATGAGAAGGAAACAACTTGCTGCTTCTTTTTTCTTTTTTCTTTTTTTATAACTTGGGTTTCTTTCTTGAGTCCCAGCCACTCAATTCATTGGAGGAGATGAGGTCTCACCTAACAGCCAGTGCGTGGAGCAGCAAAGTGCCGCTGAACTCAGAGGCTTCCATGAGCCAAGGGAGACTGGAGCAACCTGTCTGCATTGCTGCGATGGACAGCAGAACAGGCCTCTGCACTTCCTTTCCGTTTCTGAAAGATGCTTTATATTCTAAGAGGTAAAAAGGCAACTGCAGCCAGCAAGAGATCTTCTGGTATCAAGTAGTTCTGTGGTGGCACCAAAAAAAATATCAATGTGGAATTAAAGGAATCTTGTTTGTGAAAGATTCTTCCTTCCAAAGGCTTATTAAAAATAAAGATTGAAAAGTCGAATTCCATCAAAATACATATTTTTATGTAGCTGTTACTGGATCTATGTTTAGGAACTCTATTACCTTTCTGTGAACCTTTAGATCAAGGGATTCTCCACCTAAAAATAAATAAAAAGTCTCCTGTACTTTGCAGAATCAACATAAAACATTTTAAAAAAAGGAGGTGACATGTTGATAAATGTATGTGTGTCAAATTCTGCACATACTTAACTGATGTTTTTCTCAATAAACTTTTCTATAGAATGGGAACCTTTAGACAAAGATTAACCAGGAAGACCATGGAATAAAAATTAATGATATTGGTCTAAATCATTTATTACAGTGAGGGAAATCCTGGATTAAGATTTAGAGGTTCAAATACACCTTTACCTTGCCATTGAAAAGATTATATAGAGAATAAGGATAACAATATTCTGTATCAGAAAGCAGAATTCGGTCGACAGCTCCCCTGCCTGTTAGCTTGTTCTCTCCATGACACATATTCTTGAGGTGAGATGACTTTATTCTAAAGTTGTGACATTTTAGAGTCACTTCATACTTTCTCTGAGCATGAGCTTGGTGGGTGCAAAGCAGAAAAGAATGAGCTCAAAGACCTATTCTCCGCTGCCAGGCATGAGACTTTACAAGAGACACCAGATTTGGGAATGTCAGATGCCTGTCTAAATAATTGACAACTACAATGAAGTGAGGGCAAAAGTCATTCCCAACCAGACTATATTTAAAACTGCTAACCTGAGCAGTCTCCATATTCTAGGAAATGCATCTGAGATTCATCTTAAAAACCCTGCTGTGTATTTCCAAGCTCAGTCATCGGCTCCAGTACATTTTTAAATGAGAGATTTACTGAGCCAGTTACTGCACAAAACCAGCTATAGGGAAAGTTACATTGTACTGATGAAAACAAAATACCTTATGTTACATTATAGCAAAGCTAGCTTAGAAACTTTCTGTGACAGAACTTCTAGCTGGGCTTATGCATTGGAAAGAATTAGTTTCGTTTATGATCTGAGGTTGTGCTTTGCTCAGAGGCCTATCAAGAGCTAGATTAACTGTGGACGTAACGTTAAATTCCAGTCAACGCATAGGCAGAAGGAACAAGACCACTATCCAAAGGGTCTGGTGGTTGTGTGCCAAACAGCTGAGTGCGCACCAAGCTCAGGGGCCAAATTCTTCACTCTATGAGCATGCCCTGCTCCTGCCAGTCAGTGGGAGCAGCATGCCTACACTGCAAGGCAGAGGGTTGGACAAAGAAACAAAGATATACTTCTGCAGCGAAATCTTTCTTGTGTTCTTTATGAGTACTATTTGTTGCTTTGTTGGGTTTTTTTGGTTTTTTGGTTTTTTTTTTTTAATAACCTGCAAAGCTGCTGGATATTGAGAAAATAGATATTGGATGAAATCCTGGTTCCACTACAGTCATTGGGAAAGTTCCTATTGACTTCCCCAGGGTCAGCTTCCATTTACAGTATGGTCCCTTGTGTATTCTTTCTTGGTGATACCCAAATAAAATCTGCTTTGCTTACAAATCAAAACATGGTGTTTTTTTAAACTGCTAGCTCCTTCAGCTCAGCATGGTAGCTGAAATACAAGCTGTGCTCTTCTCTGCATCTCCTATTATTACCTGTCATAAAGAATACACAATTAGGGTTTAGCTGGCAATTTCATTGCTGATACATGAGGCAGATGAAAATCCAGATTGTTCTTCCAAAACTGTTTTAGCTATATGTTGCTGATATAATAGCTTTTCGTGGTGATGTTGGAATAGTAAGAAGATACGTGCCTCCAGCCACACTGCCAGATCAGAAGCCCAATGAAATCAGTGGGATGGACTCCCACCTAGTAGAAAATTAATATACTCCACAATGCTGCTATCATTTAATTTCTACAATCCTGTAGCTGGGTTTACTACAGCAGCTATTCCAGTGTAGTTGATCTCTGCAGGAGTTTTTTGAGTGACTTCAGTGACAGCAGGACCAAGCCTGTAATACCTGACACCAGTACCTGCAGACACACACAGGAAGAAGTTGATAGTTTAAAACATTTTTTCAAACAAATGTGACTTTAAAGAACCCAGAGTAGAAGAGAAATATTCATAGATATGAGCATTTCTACAATACCACAGTAATCTGTTGAGAGACTTCTCTTTTACCTACTGAGGAGTGAGAAATGGAAGATGAGAGAGGATAAGTAGGGAACAACACAGGGTGTTCAGAGTATGAAGAGGGACTATTTTTCTTTTGCAGATTGACCAGTGGAGCAGGAAATATCTTGCACCTGACTTAGGAGTCTAAGTCAGGCAATTTCTTTATGCATGGAAAACAGTTTTCAAGTTGCATGCAGGGCAGACAAACTAGTTGGCCTACACCTTAACCTCTATAGCTGTTGAAGACGACTAGTACAATAACTTTTGGAGGGTGTCAGAAACCTTGCATTTCTTTCTGTGAGAAATGTTCTAACTTGATTTCTGTCCTGTTGGAACAAAGCCAAGTTAAAAATGTTTCTTTTTGCCACAGAATGTCAACATCAAGTTAATAGTTATTATTATATATAGAATAATTTCACATCAATCCACAAAAATGGAAAATAAAATGACTAAGAGGAAATAAAGCAAATCCTTCACATTTTTAAATTAAAAATGGTTTTATGTTTTTAAATTAAAAATGTTATTGCAATTGAGTCATTCCTGATTTACATATTCTCAAATGTATTTTACATTTTCTCGAAAGAACTATTATCTTAAAATTGTTTGACCCTATCTATTTCTAGATATTGTTTGTACTGCTCTTATTTGTTTCTTTTTGCATTACTGCTCAAATAATTTCAAACTGTGATTTATGCTTATATGGCAACACAAAGGATTGAAGCCAGCAACATCTATTAAAATAGCCTGTGTCAGAGATTATGCTGCATTTACCTCATCCTGAGGCATTTTCCTGCGATCTCTCTGAATTAATTTAATTTGAAAAATGTTTTTCTGGAGTTAAAGTACGCTGAATAATAGGCAGTTGTTTTGGAAACTGAATAACAAGAAATAACTTCAGCCTTTTTTGTCAAGCTACTAATTGTTTTGTTTATTTAAATTAAGAAAACTGTATGCCTACGGACATGTTATGAATTCCCAAGATTATACAGTATTCTCTTTGCCCAGCAGCAAAGATTAAAAAAAAAAAAAATCTGTAATTAATGTTTCTCTTCACATACTTTTGTAAATGGAGAGCAAAAAATTTAAACCAAAAAGCACTCATTTATTTCCAAAAAAGGAAAGGCTGGTTTAGTGGCTCTTCAGTTAATTGGAGGCCTTTATCCTGCTTGAAACAAGAGTGGAAGTCAGGGACATAGCCTGTCCTCAAAAGCCAGGGTGGTTATCATGAACCATCTCACAAGGAAACCTTAAACAGTTGGGGACCTTCCTTTTAATGAGGATACTCTTTTGCTGACAGGCTCTGGGTCGAAGCATCATCATGTCTGTCCAAACCCACAGAATATTGTGCCTTGAGCTGGCATCACAGCAAAACCCTACTGATTCAGACCTGGAGTGACAACACTTACTGCTTTCTTCTACGTCAACAAACAGCACTGGAGTAGGCACAGTGCTGGCATGTAATAAGAACCAGCCTCTGAGAAGGGCATGCTCTAAATCAAATCAGACAAAAAGGAAAGTGCAAATATTATTTCTATCTTACAAATGGGAAATGCAGTACAAAAATAAGAACCTTGTGAGAGGGCTCACAGGGTCTCAATGTGCATAAATACCTGAAAGGAGGGCGCAAAGAGTATGGAGCCAGGCTCTTTTCAGTGGTGCAAGACAAGAGGCAATGGGCACAAACCGAAACATAGGAGACTCTGTCTGAACACCAGGAATTTTTTACGGTGACTGAGCACTGGCACAGGTTGCCCAGGAAGGTTGTGGACTCTCCGTCCTTGGAGATATTCAAAAGCTGTTTGGACATGGTCCTNTTTTACAGTCTACCCTTTGTTCCAAAGTTCAAAGTGACAATTGAAATGCACAGGTTGCCCAGGGGTTCAGACCAGATGACCTCCAGAGGTACATTCCAACCTCAACTATCCTGTCATTTTGTGATTGTGTCTCATCAGCAAATCTGGAAACCGACCCTGCCACTGCTCACCCTCAATTCAATGGTGCAGGAAGCCCCTTACTCTGTGCCTCTGAGCTTAGGTTATTTGTGGAATAGTTTATTTACTCATTTTCATGTTATTTTNAGATGGAAAGCACTAAGCAGAAGTGAAAATACTATTTCAATATGACTGTTAGAAATTATTACAAAATCAGTCTTTACTATTAGCTAGTACTCACTGTTCTGCTAGTTGGGAAGGTATGAGATTTTTTTGGATTGCTCAACTACAGTAATTGCTGCCAGACGGCTGCAATTTTAAGATCATTATTTGTAATCCTTCCTGTGCCCTCNACATACTTAGATCTCTTTATGCTGCTCTGGAAATAATAAAAACAAAAAGATAAAAATAAAAAAAAAGACAGTCTCCTGTAAACAACATGGGTTTTTTTCTATATTCTTCAAATTCTATATCTTGGTTTGTAATATATATCTACAGTGATGGGAACCATAAACGAATTATGAGCAACAAGACAATCTTCCAGGGGTGGTGGTTTTCCCTGAGGCACCACAGCTCTGAGAAATAGCTGACGAATAAAAAGGTGTATGTGATGTGGCAGGAGTAGGCAAAGTTAAAAACCATACTTATTCTGTAGTTAAATATGGGTGCAGGAGGCTTTTATTCATATCCACTCCCACAGGTTAGATTCCTGGGTGATAATTCATTGGTTCAGCTCCACCAGATTTAAAATAGTTTAATGCACTCAGTGCTTAATTCTAAGTCTATTTAAGTCTGTAAAAGACAGAAATTTATTTGTTTGATCTATGTTGAGTTGCATTTGACCACATTAGCTAGGAACCAATTAAAATATGCTTATTTCAATGACATTTTTTCTTTTCCTTCCAATTTCCAGATAC
>VYZW01054379.1:451298-491559 GCA_013401315.1 Balaeniceps rex | reverse complement strand
TAAAGGTCTTTTCCAACCAAATGATTCTGTGATTCAGTGTGATTCTGCGATTAAGCACCCCAGGGCCTCCAGACCAGTCTGGTTTGCTCTCCTAAAGTCCATGGGAGCTGTTGCTTATGTGGGCTGCTTTAATCTTGCGTGGTCCCCCCAGTTCTCTTCTAACCTCTGGTGCTTCTCCAAGCCTTTATGGAAAGCATGTGATGGGTTTGTAGCGCAGTAACCAATCCTCCAACCACCCTGACCAGAGGATGCGGTAGCTCCATCCTATCCCTTGTCCCCACAAACACTGGGGTGTAAATAAGCAAGTGGGGAGAGGTGTGAGCGCTCGGGTCCCACGCTTCCAGGGAGCTGGGGTGAGGCCAGCGCACACATGTCTGCTCTGCAGCTGCGATTTGTTGCCAGACCAAGCGGTTCAGATGCAATTTCTGAGAATGAGGTAGATTTGAGCAAGCAGCGAGCTTCAGCTGTCTTAAAAGGGGGCCTCGAGGAAAGATGGGGACAGGCTTTTTAGCAAGGCCTGTGGTGACAGGACAAGGGGTGATGGGTTTAAGCTAAAGGAGGGCAGATTTAGGCTGGAGAGAAGGAAGAAATGTTTTACACTGAGGGTGGTGAAGCACTGGAAGGGGTTGCCCAGAGAGGTGGTGGAGGCCCCATCCCTGGAAACATTGCAGGTGAGGTTGGACAGGGCTGTGAGCAACCTGATGTGGTTAAAGATGTCCCTGCTCACTGCAGGGGGTTGGGCTGGATGGCCTCTAAAGGTCCCTTCCAACCCAAACCATTCTGTGATTCTGTGATTCTAAAATTATTGTGTGGTAGAAGAAGGAAGGAGAGATGTTGGAGGCAGGTCTGAACAGACACCGGACTGGAAATCAGCTAAAAAGAAAACTTTTTTTCAAAAAAAAAAAAAAAGCCCACAAACCCTCACAGCCTGAGTTTTGTATGGAAACTGTAAAAACTCTGAGGAGTCCCCAAGCAACAATTGCTCTGTCTGCTGTTGCATTTCAGAAACATGCCCTGGAAAGTCTACTGTCTCCTAATAGCTCACTGGCTACCAAACATAAATGGCCAAGATTTATTTGGGGTGAGGGAGATGAAAGGGACTCAGGTTTATAGTCTCTCTTTGCATTTTGGTTTGTAACAACCCCAGGCTCAGGCAAATGAAGCTGCCTGCGGAGACTGTCTTGCTCTGGATAAATCTGCAAAGCCAGAAGCACAGTGGTAAAGGGCAGCGTTTTGTTCTCTTGATACCATTTACCAACGCTCCCAAGCGTTCATCTGTCTGCTGTTACAGCCCCCGGTGCTGTCGTGTTTGAGTATCTCTCAAACACTAATTAAAGGAATGAATCCTCCAGCCACTGTGCAGAGCTGTCAGCTATGGTAGATGAATGCCTGTTTGACCCGAGGGATGCTTACGCTGTTCGTTAAGCTGCTGATTGCATCCAAGCTTCAGCCCGTGCTTGGAAACGATCCGAACTACTGAGACTCCTGCCTTCCCCTGACACCTTCTTGGAGTGTGCTCGCAAGTCCTCGAGGAGCTGGATGCTACCATTGCTTGAGTTTTCCCGTAAATGTAGTTTGGACTGCAAACCATGTGGAAATTCCCAGAACTAGCAGCAGCGATGTAGGTTTTTCAGGTTGTCTTTGCGCTGGAGCGGGGAAGGCGTGCTCCTGCACTTACGTACATGTCAGGAGGGCTGGGGAACGGTCCCTTCTTGTTCTGTAGCTCTTCTAGATTGCTACAGATGCCATAGTGGATGTCTCCACTATGCCTCAGTGGAGACAAGTCAGGAAGCTCAGTGGAGCTGTAGCCTACAACCCATGTAACTGATCAATGTGAACATGCTGTTGGTCCATGAGCCAGATGGGTTAACGCCCTCACATTTGAGATAGGACGGACAGATGAACAGCTCTTGGGAGGAAATCGTATGTACGCCATGACCTGACCATTGCCTCCTGAGAGGTGGAAAGACCTGTTGACATCTCCCTACTCTAATGCGACTTGTAGGAGGGGAAAACACTGAGACACAACTCTTTTTTTTCTTTTTTTTAAAAAAAAAAAAAAACAAACAAACCAGGGGGCAAACTGTCCTCTGGAGTTTCCCTTCTCTGGTGATCATTAAACCAAATACCTGGACTCCTCCTTACTAGTTGCAGAGAGAAAAAGGGGTGATGTGAATCCCACCCAGAGTCTTGAAAGATAACTGGTTTGATTTAAAGCCCCAAGCAAGCAAAAGCCAGGGGTGTCTTGAGGGTAGACTGTTTCAGCAGTTAGTTCCCCACATTGTCAGAAAACTTCCATTTCATTTTGGGCCTGAATTTGCCTCCTTGTGGCTTCTGACTCTTGGATTTCATTAGGTAGTCATCAGCTGGCTGATTAAAGAGCTGTCTGCTATCAAAAAAATCTCTTCCCTATGCAGGTACTTGTGGGCTGTGATCAAGTCACCTCTTAACCTTCTCCTGGATAAGCTATTAGCTTGAGATACTTATGGCAGGTTTCCCAGACCTCAAACCATACTTATAGCTCTTTCCTGAACCATTTCCAATTTTCCTTTTTTTTTTTTACCACTGATGTCCTTTCTGAAATGTGGACACCAGAATGCGATAGTCTCTCCGGTCAGGTCTCGTGAATACTGTACATAGAAGACATGCCATCTTCCTTCTCATCGCTTGTGTACATACTCAAGGGCTGACTTTGGGTCCCATCTCATCATCCGTGACCTCAAGCGTGTCTTGGGATTTCAGACTCGCTGGGAATGTACTTGCTGCATGTGACCTACTTTCCTTGTTCCTGGAATTGCAGCCCTGTAAGAGGAGAAAGCCAGCCCATGGTTGGGGCAGGCAGTTAGGGCTTGGTGTGACCCAGGTTCAGCTCCCTGCCTGCCAGAGGCTCCTGGAGAAAGCCCAGCCGAGCCCTCCTGGGGTCTGAACACTGAGGTATTCACATGGGTTTGACATGCGTGTTTCCGATTTGGGGCAGCCATGAACCTCTCGAGGTGCCTTCAAGCCCAATTAGTATTAATCTCGTATGCTCCCTTGTTTGTTGGCTGTGTTAAAGGGTGACTCAAAATGGCCTGTATGCAACAGCGTTGCTGGTGAGAAGGAGATGGGACCTGCTGCCTTAGCCACTGATACTGGGTAGTAAGTGGTGGTAGACATCCTTTTGTATCGTTTAGGCGGAAAATGCCAGGAGAATCTTTTTCCACTCCCTTTTGTGTCATCTTTAACATCAATTACTTCTATATTTTCTTCTACATCAGTGATAAAAATGTTGAGTAACGTTAGATCAAGAGCAGATTCCCTTTTGAGATCACAGCAGAAGCATGTGCATACGGCATAATCGCTTCCCGATTGCAATTATGGTGGGGGAGAGACCACTTAACTGGTAGTGTTTTTTGTTTTCAGTCAGAATAACACGCATGCAAAAGTGCTCTTCAGGCAAGAGTTTAACGTTAGTGCTGTTGGCTTTCAGTCGTCTTTGTGGTTCTATAAAAAATAGTGTGTATACACATAAAATGTTATCTAATAGGCAATAGTTGATATTATATGTAATTAATATGATATATTTCTGCAGGTTTGACGAGACTTGTGGTCCAGAAATCTGTTAAATATTATGATTTATGCTATGCAGCATTCTGTTCTCCCCTGCTCTTACAGAGGGGCTAGGGAATAGTAGGAAAAGGGAAAAAGCTATTGTTTAGCAATTGCTGTCTAGGGGGTAGTTGAGGGAATTGTAAATTATTATAATTACATATTTAAATGTTTTCAAGGTTGCCTAAAACCACAGCTTCAGAAGAATAGAGCTGGGTAATAATTCTGGTGAGAGCTAAATCTATCCGGAAAAATGGTGTTTTGGAACTCAGTAGAATTATTTCAGGTGGAAATGAGAGATAGGAGGAAAATAGAAAATCAAAAAGTTGAAGTCCTTTATCTTTTCCAAGATTTAAAAAAAAAAGAAAGGCAAAATAACCTGGGAAGACCGCAGTATTTTGGGCCAACCTGAGATGATTGTACGTTTAGACAGCAAAGTGAAATTGCGTTGTCTGCAGTGTCTGGCAGAGCGAAGTGGACGCGCGTTTCTGGCTGGGCAGAGGTCACACCGGTTTCTACAGAAACCCTTCTGAGGTTGTAGCTGATACTCTCAGGCTCTTTCCCCTCTGGCTGTGTACCCATGGTACACCTGCACGTACCTATGAGTATGCATATATTCCCATCAGCTGGTCCAAATCTCATCATAGGATGGAAACAGTGTGACCTCCTTCTCTCTCTTATTACTAAATACACGTTGCGTTTGTTTCACCTAAGACCCCATCCCTTCAGCCTGCTGCCCCATGTGAAGGGGGTCTTGCTACAAAGCCGTGAAAGCTGCAACTAAGTCAAGGAGGCAGTAGGAAGTTGAGCAGATGGGTCCCACTTTTGGACTTGCTGCCTCCCATCAGCTGCTCTGACCGCTGGCTTGTTGAGTGACCTTGGGGCACACGCCATACCTCCTTACTTTGGTCCAGCCAAGCTAGATGAAGGGAGCTGGGTTCTTGTTTGGAGAAACCAGATGTTGCATCTGGTCCTTGGTGTCCTGGGGAGGCTTCGGCACCTTCAGGAAAACTTTGGCACCTTGAAGCTGCCTTGGCCTAAAACAGGGTGAATACTTCAGTAAATTTTGACTCGCTGTGTTTACTTCTGTGCAACATGTGCCCAGAAACACGTGGACAAATTGGAGAGAGTTAAGAGAAGCAGCGATAACTGAAGAGCTGGCGAGATTCTTTTTGAGAAGAAAGAAGAAGAAGTGCAGTACAACATCCTGCACTGGATCATCTGTGCTGGGGCCTGTGATTAATGTTAGCTGGACAGAGGGCCCAGCTAAAGCTGGGACATGATAATAGTTTAACAATAGTGAAGATGTCAACACTGCGGAGGGTAATGTATTGCTTTGTGCGGTCTAATGAGGTTATAATGATGAGGTAATAGGATGAGATGAAGATGATCGTTTAGGCCATCAGTGAAATCTATTTGGCTTGGAATTGTCCTCGGGGGGGGGGGGGTGGTGGGGTGTGTGTGTAAGCCCCATTGGCTGCAGCTTTTAATGCTAAAATGGACAATATAATTAGGGGCAGGAATCCACATTAGCTGTGAGATGGAAGGGGCAATCCAATAGATATGTTTGGTCTCTGATTTTTTTTTTTTTTTTTAAACCAGGGAGTTGCTGCAGACACTTGGTGGAAATATTATTCTGCAGCTTTCCAAACCAGGCCACTGGAAATTCTTTTTATTTTTGCTTTTTTTCCCCTTTTCCAGGTGCAAATGTTTGCGATAATTCTAATACAAAGCATGCACATTTTTGGGTGATGAGTGCAATCGAAAAACTAAACTTTGATTTCAGCACCATCCACTGGAGGGGGGAGAAAAACCACAACAGCTGTCATCTCGGCTCCTCCTGCATTCCAGATGAAAGCATCTCTTTACTCTTGGTGGGGAAGTAATCACAACAGAAATGACCTTAATTCTTTCCTGAAAGGCCAACGATGCCAAGGTCAGAGATAGCTTTATGGGGTAGCAGGATTTGATCCAGTAAGTGCTTACGCACCCATACATTTTGCATCCCTCTTCTTTTGGTGATGCCTTTGTGTAATCGGGCAGGTGCGTTGTATTTTGAACATATTTTTTCCATTATCTGCTGGGGTAGCTTCAACTTATCACCGAGATTCATAGGAACTGGATGGCTTTTGCAAGGGAGTTTCTGGATGGAACACATTAAGTGTAGACTGGGGTTACTGCCAGTGGCCTCCCTGTGAACTTGTAATCCTGGCCTTTGAGTAACAACTGTGAAAAATCAATGACGATCACTTCCATTTTTCTTGCCGCCGCTGCTGGCTTGTAAGGCCCATTTTTCTCTTCCCTTTCTCTCTTTTTCTCTTCTCAGCGGCAAGGGAAGAAACGAGGCTCAGGAATGAGGCAGTAAACAGTCATTGAAAAGATACACAGCTGGGGTTCCCCTCAGGAGGATTTTTTTTTACATCAAGCGAAGCTGAAGAAGACTCTCTAAGCAGATACTGCTGCATGATGTACAGGGTGAGTTCGTGCAGCACCCGCTGACAGTTTGCAAGACCAAATTGGGAATAATCTGGTGTGATCTAGGTGGGAAGTTGATGGAATTGGTCTCGATTTATGGCTCCTGAAGGGTGAGCTGGATTTGGGCTGGTTAGTTGAATTTTTGCCCAGGTCAGCTCACGATGCATCACTGGACCATACAATTCCTGGAGTGGCTTCCTTAGTATGTCTCCTCTGGTTCTCCCTGCGCTCTCCTGCAGAGCTCAGTGTGGGTCCCCTGGCTTTTGCTTCTTCCTTCCAGATGACGTACCTGCTCCTGTACCACCTTTTGCATTTTACGCTCCAGCATTAATGAAAATCCTGTTTGCTGTGGCAGCTGGCATCACCAACGGTCAGTGATCCTACAACCCTGAAAGACCATCCTGCTTCATAGACTTCTGAGACAAAAGTTGCACGAAAATGAGTGTGGGCCGAAACCTTTGTTCTGAAGCACCTCAACACTGGGTAAGCCTTGATGGAATATTAGATCCAGTCTTAAAAGACACGCTGAACATGGGACACCTAGAAAGCAGCTCATGGAGGGAGGAGCTGGAAAATTTTTAAACTCACCTTGTCCATAGAAAAAGCGTTTCAAATAATCCTGGGTTGTTTTAGTAAGAATGAAGTATCTCTTCTTGGAGACAGCTGGCAATGTCAGAAGTAGCTGCTTCTCAGTAGGCCACTGATGGAGTGACTCTTGGACGGTGCTTTGATCCTTGAAGTTTCTACAAACTTGAATGCATGAAAGGTACGTTTCTCCCACTACTTCATGATCTTTTTCCCTTCTTTGCCAAATTCCAAGCAAAATTGTTGATGTATTTCAGCCCTTAAAGATGATTGAGGGACTGGCACATTGATTATAGACCCATAAAATGAGATCATCCCATGAACGTTTTCTGTGGTTCAGGAAAGTTCAATTAACTTTTCTTGCTCAGTCTTCCCCCTTCCTCCCTCCCCCATCCTGTTTTGTGGCTTCTTTGGTGTTTCCTGGCTCCAGCTGAGATCAAAAGCAGAAGAGCGCGGTATTGTAAGGATGGCTATTTTAGCAGAACTACTGGCCTGTGGAAAGCAGAATGGGAAAAATGGGCTTGGTTTGATTTTGTAAATATCAGTCAGTCCTTTCCCCCACAAAATCAAAACCAGGGATGTTTTGGAGCAAGTGATCCTTACACTGAACAGTTGTTTGGGGAAGGTCCAGAAATGCAACAAAGCCATATTGCTCATTGATGAACTTGTACTAAATGGGGGAAGGTTGTCTTAATCTCTTCCAGACCAACTTAAATAACGTACTTGCACGATAGGATTCAGCTCTCTTAGTTCTAGAGGTATGGAGAGATCTGTGGGGTCCTGACCTATTTTAAATGTCTAATCTTGAAAGAAAACAGTGAAGATTTTCAAGCAGGGATGTGACGCAGGCCCCATTAATGGCAAAAGTCATGTTGCTCTTGACATGCGATTGGAAGACCATCACTGCAGAGACAACCTGGAAGATGATGATGTTCTGGGCAATGCCAAAGAAAGTGAACATTTCAGCTTCCCTTTGAGCTGTGTGTTGGACAGGCAACTCTGCTTCAACTGAAATGGTGAGAATGCTAACGACAAGGGTTTGACAGGTAGAAGTAGGCGAGGAGCCCTTTCAGCAGGGAAGTGTTGCTGGGGCTGATATCTTCTCTGGGTTTATACGTACTGGAGTTACTCAAATGCTGTAACAGACAGACTTTCTTCTCAGAAAATGCACTTCTATCTTAAATACTGTAGGAAATTGATTTCTCTAAGTTCTGATATCAGAAAAGTTGGAATCAACTTCTTCAGTGAAGTGTTGTCTTTTTTCCCTATATACTTACGACTTTTGGTATTTTGTTAGGTATTACGTCAAATGATAGCAATTTAACTGTCTTTTTTGCTTTTGTGTCCTAGAGATACTGTGGAGAAGCATGCCTGACCTGATGTTTCCTTTTTTTGTCAGAATACCTCGTTAGCTTTAAAAGCTATCATTATTCATGCAGAGATGAGATTTGGTCTTGCTGATGGGTTCCATCTTTCCTACTTGACCTAAATTAAAATATTTGTGAGTTGTCTAGTCTAAACAAGTAATATTCTGGGATTTCCATGATGATCGGAAGGATATAGGCAAGACAAGGTTTGCCAGGGGAGAAGTAGTAATATTTGTTAGATTTATTGGGATAAATCAGTTGCATGGTCTGCCCTCGTCTCAGAAGTATGGCTCTGTCTCCAGTGACATCTTTCTCAAACAACTTGGACATCCATCTCAGGATGGGACAAACAACCCTTGGGATACATTACTCCCACTCTCCTGACAGAGGGAGCCCTAGCTGTGAGTTTAGGTTGAATGACTGACATGGATGTTGGAAGTCAGGTGAGGTGAATGCCACAGAATAAATACAAAGCATTTTCTTTAACCAAATGTGGCATACAGGAGAGAGAGCTTGTTCTTCCCACTGGCTGCCAATCCTTCCTTATGAGGTTGAAGGTTTCTGTGTCCAGAGATGGTTTCCTCAATGCCGTTCCCCATCCCAGGACTGGCTGTTTCTCAAGGTCTATTAAGCATCTGCAATTCTCGGGAGGAGCTGCTGACCAGCCTGTTGCATATACTGGGGCAGAGATGATGCCATAGGGATGGGAGCATGAAGTAGCTTCCCAGCAGCACCTCACAGCATGTCACACTCCAACTATGTTTGTTCGTACTGAGCAGTGAGCTATTTCCCGCCCTACGCACCCTTTTTTTCCTCTTTTACTCCATCTTCCCCTGCCTTCTCTGGGTTATTCAGCACCTTGGGCTGGGCTAGGAAGTGCTGTAAGCGCATCCAGCCTTGGCTGCCGTCAGCATACGCTCACAGGTTCTTGAGTCAGCAATGTCCGCTCTGGTTGAGGGAGATGTCTTCGGCTCCAGTGTTTCCTCCCTCCTGGATTCTCACTTACTCTGTCACTTGCTGGGCCAGGCGGCAGTAAAAGCCATCGCCAGGGTGGGGCTGTCCCTGGAGGAAGAGGTGGGTAGGAGGACTTGGAAAGTCATGAATGTGAAGTCAATGAGCCAAAGCTAATAACATTTCCAGGGATGCAAGTGCTGGGGCCTGGGAGCCCAACCCCATCTTCATCACATGCTCCTTGGAGATGATGATCACTGAGTTTTCCCATCGTAGGGGGATGATGTTTTTAGACTAGTCCCAGGCTCCACCGCGTGTCCTGTCTGCACTGGTGGTCCAAAGCAAACGCTGCAAATAGCGAATCTCACAACAGGGCTAGTGCGGGTTAATTACTAAGTTAATAAGTTAATAATATTGATATAGCATGGTTTCTGAGATACAGACCCTTTCTAGAACTCTTCTAACCAGGCAATTAAAAACCCTGCAACATTAACATCTCCGTCCAGTCTTGGTATTCCTTTAACTCATATCCAGTGCCTAGCTCATTTTTTGGATCTCTTACATTCTTGCCCTTTGCAACACGTGGCAATTAGTTCCACTGTCTGATAATGCTTTGAGCAAGCCTCTGTGTGTCTGTCTTCAGTTTTGGTTCAGTTTTAGTTTAAATGCTGAGGGCTAAACTGAACAGCAACCTGCCATCTGCTTTCTCTAAATAGAAGGAGAGCAGAGCTCTGCTATGAAGATTCCATATTAGCCTATGTAAGTGAAAAGTGATTGTCAAATCTGGTGGTTTTACTTGTGAAATTTTGGGATCTCTTATGTGTAGCAACCCTTTGGTTTGCCAGAATAGTCATGAGATTAGGAAAGAATCGTTTCTTTGCCCATGGGATATTTTACCCTGGTTTTACTGAGATGCAATTGAAGTACTGCATTTCCTTCCCAGACTCTTCCAAAGAAAATACGAGCAGTTATTTGAAGGTAACGTAGCTACCTTCAAGCTAGAGGTAAATACCATACAGGGAACACTTGAAAATCAATGTCTTATGAAGCAACTGAGAAGAATTCTGGAGAATTTCACTTCTGTTTTGCTTCAGCTGAAATATTTGCTGTAAATTTCCCTCTGCTCTGGACTGTAAAGATGAAGGTACAATAGCCGCAACTGGTCACCTGCCACCTACGTCATTTACAGACTGAAACTTCTCCGAACTTTTGGGAAGAATGTGGTCAAAGGGAGAGTCTGTATTCCCAGCTTCTGGGTTTCTTTTCTTTCCAAACTTCTTATGAAAAGCTTTCTATGCATGATTAGATAATAGGAATCAATGCACTTCAAGAATATTACAGTTCTGGTCAGGCTGCCACCCCAAAGTTCAGCTACCTGCCAGAGGATGTGCATGTACTTGGAAACAGGGTGGCTGAGAATTTATTTGGCAACGCCAGCTTCCCTCTGGGACAGGCATGCCAGGACAGCTGTGTTTAATATCTTCGTTTGGCCCTTTCCACTCCAATTCCAGACAAAGCCTGGGTTAAAACAAGGAATGGTCCTGGGCCAAAGAATCGATCAATCTCAATTCCATACCTGGCCTCATCCTTATAAATCAGAGCTGAAAATCTTCTGGGGTCACTGGGCTGAGGTCCCTGTGGTCGAGGGATGGTGGATTATATGAAATGGTCCAGCTCTGTTACAACTCTGGGAGAGTTTTGGCTCTTCTCTGCTGCTTAAAACATGGCTTCAGAGCCTTCTTGTCTCGGTGGCTGGAAACTTGCTGGTAATTCTCTGCCTAAAATTACTAATGGGTGATTTATACCTATTTTTTCCCAAACAAACATTACTCCAAGGGTTGTTCCTCTCCATCTTGGTGCTTGTCTTTTCAAACCAGAACTCATGTCCTCAAAGCCCTGTTTTTTCTGCGAAAGACAGATCATATTCTTTCAGTATATATTCCTTATGATATCCAAGTATTTCACAAGCTCTTGGGAGGATGAAGCAGCAGTATGGTGGTTGCCATTTTGTGGTGGGACAAAAGGACATGGAGGACTATTAAATCTCCAGTGGTGATGTCTCTGCCTTGGCTTTTGTTTGTATTTGGTGGAAGGAGGATTATGACTCCTCCAACCTATTGTAGCTCTCTGTTTCCGAGAGTAGAGTTATGCCCAGGATCAGAGTTACTAGAGGGAAGAAATTTGCTGCACCTTCTTGGAGCCATGCCACAGTACAACAAGGAACCTGTGACCCCCTCCCCAAAAATAGGGACCCTGTCTCTCTCCAGGGTATTTTCTCGTATGAAGGTAAATCCATTTTCCCCCTCTTTGCTTCTGTTTTATACGTGGAGGTCATTTGATAATATCTGTAGGGTCTAGATTTCATGACTACTCTTCATAACTGGATCTTGGATTCACTCTTCCACCACTTCTTCCAATAACAACAAACCCAAGAAGCTTATGCTTTTATTTTTCCTCCTGAAAAAAACTTTTCAGCTTTCCGATCCCCTGGCTTACACTCTGCTTGGCGCACTGCTTCCTATGATTCCTGTTTTGCAGGACTGACCTTCCCCTTGCTCGTGATATGATGGGGTGCAGATGGGTTGGGTCACCCTTGAGGATCTATCTCTTCAGCAGTGCCACCTTTTGCAAGGCAATAGAATCATAGACTGGTTTGGGTTGGAAGGGACCTTTAGAGGCCATCCAGTCCAACCCCCTGCAGTGAGCAGGGACATCTTTAACCAGATCAGGTTGCTCAGCACCCTGTCCAACCTGGTCTTGAAAGTTTCCAGGGATGGGGCATCTACAACCTCTTTGGGCAACCTGTTCCAGTGTTCCACCACCCTCATTGTGGGGGAAAAACTAAAAAAGGTAGTCCTAGAGGAGGACTTGTCTATGTGACTTGCCCAAGGGCATAAAGGAAGCTTTTAGTGGAGCAGAAACACATCCTGGACCTTTCAGAGACCCCTCTCCTTCTACCATTGCCTTCCTCGAGAAGGCACCCTTGCAAAGTGAATGACACTTTAAATCTCTTTCCAGAGACCATAAGAGGGGTTGTAAACAATCCCCGGTGCTGTTTGTAGTAGGCAGGTCTGCTGCAAACAGTGACTTTCTGCATGCGTAGACCCTGAGGAAAGGTAGAGTGGAAATATTTGGCTGCAGGTTCCACAGGTTTGCAGTTGTCAGAAGTGAAATGAAATCATGTGCCTCGGCTGGGAGACATTAGGCCTTTAAATTCTCCATCAACATTAATTAGGAGTCCCTTACATCACCTTGCAGATGATGGTTTTCCCCCTTTCAAACTGTATTTAATGAAAAAGCCTGGCTTGCCAGGTGGGTGACTTTTCCCAGGATCTCACAGCACTCGGATTCGTATTGACGAAAACCTCTTAAGCTTCATGAGAATTTAGATCCAAGCAGTGTTTTTTCTTTAATTTCCCACGATTTTCCATTCCGAGAACTATCCTTTTGAACATATTTATTCCAGCTTGCGCAGTTCAAGGGCCCACAATTTGACACAACCTCTTCTACCTTCCAGATGCTTGTCAGAAAGGGGCTGCTATTCTACCTCCCGAGGATTGTATTTTACAGCACAGGGTGTGTCTCTCAGTACCATTTAAATCAGCAATAATTAGGGGAGACTGAGAGCTCTGAATGTACCAAAGCAGGGGAAAAAGGGCTGTCCTTGCCCTTTACTTTGTGAAATGAGACATTTTTCCCCATCAGCCATTGCCTGAATTCTCAGCCTTTCTCCATGGAGTGTTTGGATTCAGGGGAAGAAAGAGGAAATTGAATGATATGTCGAGTCTCCATGAAAGTTATCCAATGTCTGCGCCTTACCTAAAATGAACAGTCTCGAAAGCGCGATGCCAAATCCGCCTTTTTCCTGCCTCTGCCACTCTTGCTCTCTAAGATGGCTTGGCTGAGAGACAAATTTCCTTGCAGTCAGGAAAGAAAAAAAAAAAATCAGAAACAGAAGTACTTCTGAGCCGTTACCCTGTGAATTACATGGACGTGCGGTGGGAGGCTGAGCGCTCATCCTCGGACCCTGCAGCGGCTGAGGTCTGCCCCAAGATGGTATGGAGCCTTGGTCTGTCACCAGGAGATCCTCAGAGGCACCTATACTTGCTGTAGATCTGCGGTAGAGCCGTTGGCTGTTTACGCTAGTTGGAGACATGCCCAAAGGGAGAGGAATGCATTAAAAACAAGAGCTGCAAAATACCCCGTGCTTTGGATCTGTGTCTCCTTTGCTGAGCAGTAATACATGCTAGACATGTTCTGCAAGCAAATGCATCCTCTTCTAGACTATACCATGTCTCAAAACCCCAGATAACCAAAATCCAGCGTTCTAGAATAGAATATTTCTGTTGCTCTCTTTCCAGGGCATTGCGCGCAGTTTGAGTTTCAAGCAAGATTTCCTCGAGAAAAAAATGTCAGGTGGTCATGCCTTGTGTGCATGTCCTTCTGCCTGATTATGCACTTCTACTGAACTTTGATACCCATGGATGATTGTAATCACAGTGTGTTTGGGCCAAAGTGCCAAAGTTATGAGGCTTTGGCCCATTTTAGGCAAAAACCCATGAGAGCCGTGTGATAAATTACACTTATAAACATCCCAACCCAGGCAGGCAGACATGGTGTAGAAGTTCACATGTTGTTGGTCAGTGGAGAACCAGCAAGGGGAGAAACCTCATAAAAGAGTGGACTGGGGGAAAACTGGGGTGGTGAGCTGCCTGCCTGGGGAGCAGCTCTGCTGAACTGCGTCTGAAGGTCCTGGTGGGCAACAGGTCCTGGCGGGCAACAGGCCCTGGCAGCAAAGGTGGCCAACGGCATCCTGGGATGTACTGGCACCAGTGCAGCCAGGAGCTTGAGGAAACCCATGTCTAAACAGTGCTTGTTAGACCACATCCAGAGCTTGCGTCCAGTTTTGGTGATGAGCATTGCATGGTGTCGCATCAAAAAAGGACACCTTTCCCTCAACGTGTAGGATTGTGAGAGCCGTGGGATCTGTGTGCTCCTGGGAGTCGCCTCCCCAGTCATACATCAATCACCTCTTCCTTCTTTCCCTTAGCACTTTAAATAATTGCTGTCTTTCAACTGCAGTGTGATTCTTCTTGCCTGGACTTTCAGAGCCAAGGAAGGAGGCTTGGAAGTTGCTTCTGTGGTCACTGCTAGGCTGACGGGCAAGTTGGGGTTGCTGATTGAATACAGCACCGCTTTGGTTTCCCTTGCTTCTACCATAACATCCAGCCTATCTCACCTGTCTGACCTATCCTAGTGTTTTTTAAAGAAAATAAGCTCTTAAAGGTAGCAAGCGTGATTTGGCTTATGTCTATGTGTGTTGTTCAACCATGAGAAGGACTGATAGTCCAACAGCCAGGACGCTTGTTTGCTACCAGTCAGACTGAAGCGCCTACTCCTCCACATCCTTCCAAATACGATCTTTGTCAGGCCACTAAACCTCGCTGTCCACCAGTCCTTTGGGCGTCGTAGTGCTGCCTTGGCTCTCAGGAAGGCTGTGTCAGGGTTTGTAGGGATAGAGCCTAAATAAGCGTTTTAAATGGGAACAAATGTTAGAAATGTTCCTGGACTTTTATTGTAGAGAGAATCCTGAAATAGTATTTTGAATTGCAAACACAAGCAATTCAGACTTTCTCTCCCCATGTTCTGGCCAGTATCGAGACTTGCCAAAGAGATACCTCCAAGAGAATTAATTCCTGGATTTGCTTAAGGCCTTGTGCACCGTGGAAAGGGCCCAATGGAGAGATTTACTGCGAACAAGTCCATTCCGTCCTCTCGATGCCAATTTCACAGCTTTAATACTGAAGAGTTGTGTTGTTCACAGCTTCCTTGGAGCTCGTCGCTGAATTGCCACTGTAATGGCTTTGCTCCTTTTAACAGCCTATGGCTAGGAGTGTTTGGAGAGTGAGAAGCACAGATTTCAGGCCCAGAATTAGTCTTCTGGTAACAAAGTGATTACCAGCAAGAACTGAAATTGCAAAATGAACATTTCTAGGAAAAAAAAAAAATCTTTCATGTTTTCAGCCCAGGTTGGGCTGCTTCAACTGAAACTTAAATAGTTTTTATCAAAAAAACAAACAAAAAAACCTCCCAAACCAACCAAAACTTTTGAAAGATGAACATTCCCAGACAGAAATGCCTCCTTTGTGCCCTCTAGAAGCCATCATTTGGAGGTTCTTCTTTCTTCTTGAAGGTGGGCATCACAGCTACTCTGTCTTTCTAAGCTGTCAGAGAACGTCAGAGGAGCGCTGTGACTGTGGGGCTTCTTGGACAGCCGGCAGCCCGTCTGAGGAACCAGACTCATGGGGTGACTACAACACCCTTCGAGCACTGCAGCTGCCTCTGAACCAAAAATTGCAAATGTGAGCTGAGAATGGGTTTGGCTTCCGGTTGCAGACCAACACCACTTATGCATTCATGAACTAGAAAGTGCCTCTTGACCATGTGGGGCTGGGATGTTCTGGGTTGAGAACGGGCGTGAGTTCTAAAGCAGGAGGTGTATAACCAGGTACGCTCAGCGTTGAGCACCTCCAGGGACAGGGTGACAATGACGATGCAGCGTACAACACGCTCTGCGGAGTGGAAATGCTGCAAGAGGAGGGGGGAGCGCAGAAGGCAGAGCATTTTACCCCAGTGGGAAAACTTTCAGGAGGAGGAGGAGGTTAACACCTTTCCCCTGGAAAGAAAAACAAGCAAAACACAGGCGTGCCAGAGCCTCCTGAACGCCTGAGCTGGGACAATGACTTTTTCTGTCTTCGCCTCCGCCGGCGCAGCGCCCTCTAGTACGGCGAGGACGGTCCAGCGGGAGATGGAAACCTGCCACCCGTTGAGTCACCGACGCCACCTCCCACATCCCTTTCCAATGTGCCTGTCTCCTAATTAGCCAATAAATTCACAAGCGCTTTTCTGTCATCCCAGGGCTGCTCCAGCAGCCTCGCGCTGGTAACGTTTCAATTGTGTGTCTATGTGCGCCTCGGTCCTGCCAGCTTCTGGAGCTCGGGGCAGGCAACGGCGCCCAGCCAAAACCACAGAAAGGCTTTAGTGAAAAAGAATATGCTCCGAGTACGAGTAAATTGGTGTATTCCATTTGAGGTGATATTAACTGCTTTCTGCACAGTGGCTTCTAGGGCACTGCGCCTCGGCCCTGGAAAAAGGAGTGTTTTTCAGCGAAAGGGCTGCAGGCCCCACGGCGCACAAATGCCGCACTGTGCTGAGCCCGGGGCACTTCACACCTGATTGCCTGTGGGTGTCCGGGTCGTCTCGGGAGCTGCTCTGGGGTTTGTACCTTGAACAGAGACAGAAGGCTCAGGCTGGTGCCTCTCTCCGCCCCTGACTCTTGCTGCCAGATGATTAAAGCTCGGGCAAGCTCCCCATGTCAAGAATCCTTCTCTACCCTGCCAAAAAGACATTCAGTGCCTTGAGTCTGTCGGCGGTAGTACAAGTAGTTGGAGGCTCCTGTTGTATGGCAGCTGAGATTGATAGCAGTTTGTCCCACTGATTGCAGCCACCGGGACAGGATTAAGTACCTAAGCAGCAAAGGTGGCATCCAAATGGCATGAGAGCCTTAAGGCAGAAAGACATCGAAGAGCACAAGGTGCTGTGGCAGGGAGGGAATTGTATCTGTAGTTACAAAGTCTTTATCACAAGGAAGAGGAGACAGAGGAGACAGAGTCAAGAGATTTCCTTCAGCATATCTGGCTGCTTGATAGCTGTCCCCATGAAGAGACGGGCTGAAATGCGGTGCTGATGCTTCTGGCACTCACCTGCAGAAGGCAGCTGCCTTGCAGGCTGAGCTCCCGGGCGCAGCCCTTGGAAGCTGCAGGAGGATGGGGTTTCCTTGGCAAAGAAGGGGCTGTGGGTGTTAGGTTATGTCAACCTGGGCTCATCTCCACAAACACAAAGGAGAGTTCAGGTCCAGCCAACCCTAGGGCTGTCCCAGGGGATCACTTGGTCCCGTGGATGGGGTAACATCCGTCACTGTGAGCCAAGGGGAGGTGTTCTCTGGAGCACCTCACAGACCAAGGAGCTTATTGTGTTGGGTATAGGACACATTATGGGATGCGAGGAAAGAGCATTTCAGGACTGCAAGAGACTTATTGTAAGTATGTTTAGGGCATAATGTGACTTTTAGGGGAGAAACCAAAGGTGGGCAATGGGAGGGATCAAGGTGGTTTGGGGAGGAACAAGTGTGGGGAAAATAGAGGGATATGGGGACAAAAGGGGCTGTCTGTGTGTAAACAGGTGGCAGGCTGGTACGAGTGCCCATGCCCTGCTCCCGACCTACTCAGTCTGTCCCTTTTTCTCATTAAACTCCATTTCTAACTGGTTTCCTGGGTGAGAGGCTCTCTGCTCTGTGTGCATGTGTGTGCACAGAGGACTAGGTACCAGAAACTGGAGTGGCACCACTGGTCACAGCCGGCTACCGGAGAAACCGTGGGGCCTGAGGGTTGGCTGCTGGTCAGGTCCTAGATCTGAACCAGCTGGCAGAGGGAGACCTGTTTGTGTTTGCATGTCTGTGCATGAGGCAGCTGGGAGACCAGGGGATCTGGGGCCAGCTATTGCATTAAACCAGCAGTGATCCGTACTGTATATGTGTTTAAATATGCATGCATTTTCCACCCCCGGGCTTTCATCCTGCTTGCTGAACATTACTGAGCAGCCCCAAGGATGCTACATCTGCAGGAGACACGTCCCAGGGAGAGGTGTGGACTGTTCTTAGCCACCGCAATGGAGAGCGGGCTAAAAAGATCTGAAAGTGCTGGATGAAGGTGGGGTGAAGGTCTGAAACCCTCGTGCTAAACCGTTTCTGCAAGGAGATGCCAGACACTCCCCGAAAAGCACAGCATGGCCTTCCCATCCCCTCTCCTCTTACAATTTTATTTCATCCAAAGGCATTTATAGTAGGAACATTTCTTTTTATAAACTCTTCCATCAGCCGGATGCGCCTCTGCGGGGCATGTTGACACATCAAATTAGGCTGTGGTTTGGGTGGCAGCCGCCGTGGGCCCAAGGATGTGAAGATGCGAGTGGGAACATTGGAGAGGGGAAGGAGGAAGGCTCCTAACGGCTAAAACCTGCGGTTGAGAGCTGGCTTTCAGCAAAACCACCTTCATCAAAGCCCAGCCGTCCTTGCTGCCGAGCGAGGCGCTAGGATCCTCGCAGTCTGCACGTCCCTGGTGTCCCTTGGGCACAGACAGGAGGGCGGTGGGGATGCTCAGAGGTGGCCCCGTGCTTCAGCCCACGTCTCATCCTGCACGGACCTGCCTTTGTGGGTGCTCTGAGACATTTGCTCGCTTCTTTCCTCTTCCTCCACTATTTTTCATGTCTCTGTGCTTCCCTGTTCTGGCTGGAAACACTGAAATCCATGCCAGGAAAGGCTGTTTTCATGGCATCTTGCGACTGACTGGCCCGACCCTGTGAGATTCCCTCTTCCATCCAAGAGCTTGTCCTACTTTCAGGCCAGCCTGGGGCAATCACTCACGGTGTGAATTGCCTTCCCTCTCCCCTCCTGTGCTGGGGACTCACTGCAGCTCCCACTTCTCTGCTTGCGGGGTTCCCAGTGTTACCCCTCCTCTGCTGCTCTCCAGCTCCTCCCTGCCTGCTCGGCACGTCCTCAGGTGGGGCTGACCGAGTCAATGAAGGTGGTGAGATGCACAACCAGGGAGAGGAACGGAGAGGAACAGAGGGCATTGGGGAGAGCCGGGCACAGGGGAGACAGCAAAATGCCTTAATGAGCTAAAACCTTTTGTTGCCAGTTTTGGGTTAGCCCAGGATTCAGCCTTTCAGCACAACTCTGGTGTGGATTGAAGCTCCCTGAATTTCGGCTGGATCACGTGCTGGATGTGAGAGACTCTTCCAGCTAGGTCCTGTGTCCTGCTCTACCTCCTCAACCCAGTTTTGCAGTTTCTTGCCTATCCTTGAAGCCAAGGAGCAGCTCACTGGCTTGCAGAGCCATGGTGTCGGGGGTGCACAGACCGGCACTGTGTGTGTGTACGCTTGACTCTGGCTGCAGCATCTTGGGGTGTCGTCTAGCCTGACACGTGCTTGGATGTGGAGAAGACAGGCCCCTGTGCCATGGCAGGACAGGGAGCAGTGTATGGGTTTTCTCTCAATAAGATGCTGGCACGAGGGTGCCTGCCGTGGACCGTCAGATGCTGATGAACCCACAAATATCCATGCTATTTTTTTCTCTCGATGGAGTCAGAAAAACAAGTTGGTTTGCTAGCAGAAGGTTTTTAAACTGTGGCTGGACAGAGCAGTCTCCAAGAGTGGGACCCCTTGCCTTGCCACCACCAGGTACCCCAACCCCAGGCAGATAAGACTGCCTGAGGCCATCCCTAGAAAAGGCCAGATGTTTCCTACTGAAATGGCAGATATGATCTCTAGGCAGCCTGAATCCAGTCTTTAAACAGTGTGATCACTTAAACACTACGAATACTGGCAGCTGGAGCTGCAGGCTACCTCTCAGAAGCAGCATGGACATGTGCAGCCGGGGCAGGGTGCACTCAGAGCTTTACCGACACCATGGCTTGGCACGCCTCCCACGGCAGGGATGTATGAGCCAACCTCTGGAAGAATACAGGTTCAAGACTAGTAATGGAGATAACATGGAAATGTCTTATAAACATATCTGCTGCTCCCACCTCTCTCTTTGTTGACACTTAATTTAGCTGCAGAACAAAGTGAGGCATTAGGTTTTAGATTTGCGTTACCCTGGGACTAAAAAATGGCCCCAAACCGATGTAGAGATATCATTGCTAAGGATAAAAAATGATCCCTGTTCTTGCAGGCTTGCTGAAATCCATACATGTCTACAGCTGACCAGCAATTCCTAGCTGCTCTACAAAAATAAAGAAAGGAAGGCACCGAGATCCTACGGCTAAGAATTACGTGGAAATTGGTGGTTCTGCCAAAAAGAAATCTGCAGGTTAGATGTGGCAGATACCTCGCACCTGTGTAAGAGGAACCAAAGCACTTCCTTCCGTGTTGATGGATGCTTTGGAGGGTCCAGCAGAAAAAGGGACCAGGGAATAATTAGTTCTTCAAAGAGAGAAATGTAGCATGATTGCCTCAAGACAAAGCAGGAGGAGGAAAAAAGCAGTGTGCTGAAAAGGACGTCGAGCTGGCACTGAAGTCGGTGATGGTGTCCTCTACCTGTCAGGAAAGGGCTGAGAAAAGAGAAAAGAAAATCTGAAATGGATTGATAAAGTAAAGGAATCCTGCTGGACGTTAATCACTTGAAATGTAGCCTTTCAGAGGGGAAAAGGATCCCGCTCCTGTAGCAAATGGTAGATTCATTGAATGTAAGACAAGAAAAGATCTCTGACCTCCCACATAAATCCCCCCTGCCTGCCCCAGAGTTCCTGCACCGTAACTCACAAGGGAGTTCATGCATGTGCTTTAGAAAGACATCCCGTCTTGATTTCAAAGGGAGAACCCACACCAGCCTTAGGTAAGTTGTTCCTGTAGTTAATTATCGTATTGAAAGAGAAAGAAGTGTGCTTTATTCCAGATTGAATTTGTCTGGCTTCGGTTTCCAGCCATTGGATCTTGTTAAGCTGTTGTCTGCTAGATTAAAGAGCCCTCTGCTGAATACAGACAAATTGGCAATCTAGAAACGAGGAGGTCCAAGGCCCAGCTCTGTTCTTCGTTAGGCTTGCACAGCCCCGCTAAAAGGAGGAGCGCGGCGCTCAGGGTCGTGGGGCGCTGAGCTGGGTCACTAAGGACACCCCCTCCTCTGCCACCTCCTCTTGGCTGTGCCAGCTGCGAGGTCTCTCCAGTTTTTGGTGGGCAGGTCAAGACAGTGCCATTGGATATTAAAGGAGGAGAAAAAGCAAACAAGCCTTTGTCCCCCACCCATCTTTTATTTGCCATGGACTACGCGAGCTCGGAGGAAGACAAGAAACGCTTGGCACTGCAGCGTGCATTTGCCTTGCAGAGCTGAGCCATACTTCAGATCTATTGTGTTGGGTTGGCCATTTGGGTCCTGGAGTGGGAAGACGCGAGCCATGCATGGGGTCAGGCTGCGTGGACATCATGCTTCCCGCCTGGTGCGGAGGCCAGCAGATCAAAACATCTCCCCGTGGCTTTGGCAGTAAGAAAAGAAAAATTATTATCTTAAAAAAAAAAGCAGTCAAGCTGATCAATACAGACAAAATCCCATTTAATGTGAAACAGACCAACCCGGTGCTCTTGATGGCTGCTCCTGGGCTGGACACAGCAAGAGGCATTGGAGGACAGGCTCGACTTTGGGACGCTGCCGTCCATGGATGCCGGGCAGGGCACGGCGTTGTGGTTTCCTCCGTAGGTGGGGGGAGTTGGGCACAGCCTCCAGGAGCTCTAAAGCTGACTCCGGAGGAGGGGCAGAGAGGAGACAAATCCAGGAGGATCCTGGAAAGAAGGAGGCCAAGGACGGAGCAAAGGGCCTCAAGTTGGAAGGCAAAAAGAACAGCAGTCCCTCTCTGCCCCCCTCTCCCTCCTCCTCCTCATCCTTCCAGGCTGACGCTAAGTACAAGCTTCCCCTCCCACAAAATAAAGGCCTTGATGACAGGCTGCCTTCCCCAGAACGGAGTGTTGAGTTGAAATCTGGCCCTGAGGATTTGTGGTGGCTCAGGGCAAAAGTCAAAACAAACACAAACACATTCCCCAGTGCCGACGTCGATGCAACTCTGAAGAGGAGCCGGCGAACCAGAGTTAACAAGCCGGAGAGATTTTTGTTTGCATGTGCTGGGGGGACATGGAGGATGACCAGGAAAGCAATAGGGAAAATTGTGGCTTTTCTTTGAGTTGCTGGGGCAGGGGGTTTGCACCGTCAGCTTCTGGAGAAAATCGTTTTAGTGCCTTCTTGCCAGTTGCAACATTGGCGCTTTTCTTTTCCTCTTCCCTTGAAATAGCTTTTTGCCAGGCGAGTTTGGTGGTAGCCAGATCTTGCAGGCTTTGCCAAGAGGTGGCAGTGCTGGAGCTCGATCGCCTGGGTAGGCAGGTGTCCATGCCAAATGTCTACGTGTGTCCATGCACAGCGCAAGTGGTGTCTTTGGGGCGAGGCACGAGGATGTGAGTAAAGATTTTGTAGTGCGGCACAGCCGGAGCAGTACTTATTTAAGACAGGATGGAGTAGAGTATAAAAGGCTTTTCCTTTAATAAACTGAGCGGTTGGTCAAGCATTGGCTCTGACAGCGATTCCTAGCACCAGCTGAGGTCTCTGGATTTTTAAACTCCTCGAATATGTAATTCTCCTACAGTGCTTTTCAATCGAAGTGTTTTGCAATGGTAAATGAGTGGTAACGTCTACCCTGTTGCACAGCGGTGGAAAGAAAGGTTGGGAACCATCCCTTCATCCTACTCGGAGGAGGGTCACATAATCTTTGGTACCTGGTTTATGGGGGAAAAATGATGTTCAGAGACCCTCAGGGAGAGCTCAGAGTTGTTGAGGTTTGGTCAGGTGTCAGCTGGGGCCGGTGGGCAATGGTTGCTTTAGAGCATCTTTACTCTGCTAGGATGTGGGTGAGGACAGGGGCACAAACAGCCTTTGGCATCGTTTGGATAATTCATATCCAGACACCCACGAATGGACCCAAGCCGTGATATTGACAGTCTGCCTTATGACCTCCAGGAGAGGCTGGGTGATGGAGCAACAGCCCGCTAAAGTGCCACGTTTCATGGGAGCTCAGCTGTGGATGTCTGCTCTAAAACAAAATGCTGGAATGGGGTAAGAGGGAGACATTTAAGAGTCGCTGTTCATTGCAAAACAAGCAATGAACTCGCTTAGCAGTCAGTCACAGGGAGTGTGCAGTGCTTCACCCGTCCGCAGTGCCATTTAGGATCTCAGTGATCACAGTCAGTCACACAATTAATCCTAAGAATATCAATCATTGTAACCGAGGTCCCTGCGGAATATTTGATTTAGCTCTGGAGCTCTTTAGGGAAGAAAGAAGAAGCTGCCTTTTACCAGACATCTCCCCAAACCCGGACTTTGCAAGGCTGTGTGTTAAAGCACCGTTTGGAAGCAGGCGAAGAGGCTTTTCTGTGTAATCAAGTGATTAATATAAACCATGTGGTCTAATGATCTGACATCTAAGAGGTTGCCCTGTGCCACTTCAGATGCTGTGGTTTGAAAGAGCACCAAGCAGAGCTCGGCTCTCCCCTTCCTTAAGTTTATAGAGTTTCTCTGGGTAATACATTTCAGCGGGTTCGTGCCGTGCTAGCGCTGACGGATGAGAAGCTGGGAGATATTGCAATAACAAGCAGTGTGTGCATGGCTCATCTAGCTCCTGTGGCAGTCCCCCAATGAAAAAAAANAAAAAAAAAAAAAAAAAAAAAAAAGGCTTTCCTCATTTCTCTCCGTTCGTTGTCAGGAAAGCTTCTGCTCATCTGGCAGTTGGCGTGGGCATGAGGAATAAAAGGAGCTTTGAAACTCTTTTTTTTTCCCCCTATTCCTACATGTTTTTTTTCTGCCACAGTACCTGAGCTCCTTAATGAATTAATAATGCGTTTCTCCTCGGAGCCCCCCAGGAGGAAAGGAGCTATGGCCAAGGAGAGGCGGTGTGCCCAAACGGCAAAAAAATCTACCCACGTACATGGTGACCTCCTCTCTGATCCCAGTTCTTCTTTGAGCAAGTCACCTCTCCTCTTCGGCCATGAGTTCCTTTCCTGATATCTACTGAAACGGAATTTTCTTTTTCCCCGTGTGAGTGTTTTGGGCCACGGGCTAGTTCAGGCCAGCCAGCAGAGAAGATGTCTCTGAGGGATGTTTTGAAGCTCTGAAGGATATTATGAAGCTTTGAGGAATATTTCTGAGCATTTTTCAGGTTTTGAGAAGGAAGAATTACTGCTTCCAGACTGCTGGGGGCATTTTGATAGGAAACGTTTGCTTTTGAACCCATGAATGAAAACGTAACCATGAACCAGTCCCAAAAATTTATTTTGCTGACGAATCAGGATAACTGTAGTAAGACACAGAAGATTTGGGCTCTGTTCCCTTCTCTGGGGTGACGTTAAAACTTACGTCTCTGTCCTGCCTCACCTTTGGGTGAAGCTGGCTCTTTATGCACTAGGAAACCTTGGGTTACACGCTGATTTAGTAACCTCTCCCCAAACTAAGCGTGTTGATAACACATTTACATACCAAAGGGAGCAAGGGAGGGATTTGTTTCATTTCACTGTAAGCCATCTAGCAGCTATCCATCCTGCCCAAGGCATCTAGGCTCCCTCCAAGAGGAAGAGGCAGCTCCACGGGGCATCCATCCATCCAAAGTCTGGGGTCTGGGACAGGAGAGAGGAATTATCCTCCACCTGTGATGACAGAGGGGTTAGGTCAGACCAACACCTAACTGTTAGACAGCAAGAGTTAGCGAGATTGAGCCCACCCCATTGTGAAAACCCCACAGTGAGTCAACTCTAACCAGAACGCAGGAGTCCTGCCTCTATTTCTGATGTTAGTTAGAACATTAGACCTTGCTCCTGATTTCTGGATTATGGTGCCTTGGAGAAAAGAGTTCACCTTGGACATCTCTCTGCCATATGGCAAGGTCAACTCTCTACAACTCCTGACAGATATTTAGGGCAGGGAAGGGTGAAATAACATACATGCAAGGAGTTTCTGTGTCTTCTGCAAAGGGAAAAGGCACAGTGTATCTTCTGGGAGAAACTGGAGGTCATGAGCAAGTCCATTCTTCTCTCAGCCTTTTTCCCTGTCAGCGTAGAGCTGCCCTGTGCTCGGTGGGGACCCGATCTCATCCCAGCTCTGCTGTGATGCTGGTGAAAGGCTGCGGTTCCTCTCCGCAGGAACGCAGAGATGTGAGCATCTCGGCGGCAGCAGCAGAAGATATCCCTGTTTGCATGCGGGCGAACCCAGTTCAGAAGCAGATTATAGTCAGGTTGTCAATCTCATCACCGCAGGATGGTGATGAGGCCAAGAGTTTTGCAAAAGTTTTTATAGTTAAAAAAAAAAAAGTTCTGCAAGGAATAGAAAAAAAAAGTACATTGCATTTTCCAGGGTTTGAACCGATTTCTAAGTATAGGGATTAGCACAGAGGGCTGATACTCCCACATCTCTCTTCTGCGGATACCCAACACCATCCTTACAAAACAGTAGGGTTTTACAGCTGCCAGAGGCAGGATATTGGGCAGATTGGACCTTGGGGCTGACCTGGCACGACACCTTCCGTTCTTTCCAGTCCAGGCTATCAGGAGATGCACTTGATTCCTTCACCAACTGTCCCTAAACCATTTGGCCGAGCAGAGGTTGAGAAGGTTCAACATTTTCTGTGGAGAGAGAAACAGGTTATCTTCCTCAGAGCAGGACGTAAGCATCCAGCCTCTCTCTGTCCCTCCTCAGCCCCCAGATCAAGAGGACTTCTTCTTGCAGCATTGCTGAGCCCGGTCCCTGCAGCTTTATAGTCATATATTTAGCATTTAAAACACTGTATTTTACCCTGAACTTTAAATTGTCCTCCTTCTCCTCGCTCCTTCCGTCCTTTCCCATCAGTGACAGTTGTAGTCTATTTGATACAGGCCAGGTTACTGAGCCATGACCGTGTAATTATGGTTGGAGCCACAGAGCTATTTTTATGCCCTGCCAGAGATTATTCACTTATCAGGAATGTATATTTAAGTGGCGGGCTCTGAACTGTCCGCTATAAATAGGCAAACCCAGCGCCCTCTGTGTTTTCTTTCAACTCTGTCATCTATCACGCCTTCAATTTCCGCAACCACATCAACGTCTGTGCAGGAGAGGACGAGTCAGACCGGAGAGGAGCTGCTGGTGACCTCGCTTAAAAATAAAAAAAAAAGGAAAGGGAAAGGAAAGGCAACACGTAACACCACCTTTGCTTGAGCGTGGCGATAGCCTGGAACGGGAAGAAGGGCTGTTGTGCTGCCTGCTAGGGTTAACTTTGCTTTCAGAGTGGTTATTGCTTGACTCCAGGGTCTCTGTGCTGCTCTGCAGGGCTGCATGGCAGCTTCTCCCCATCAGCAATCAGCGGCCAAGGGGTGGCATGAGGACCTTGGTGCTGGGGCAGACGGGGCAGGAGCTGATTGCACCCATCCCAGAGTATCTCCCTCTGCAAGCCTTCATGATAAAGGGTGATGAGGAAAAGGCAATAAAAAAAAATGCTTTCAAACAGCATTGAGAAGGTTCACCCAGGTTTGATGTCTGCAGCCCATCTGGAGTGCCGGCTGCTTTATTTAAATACATGTGTGGTGTCACCAAGAGTGGACACAACCTCTCCAAGGAGTGGTCCTCAGGTACCAATAATTTCCCCTAAGTCATGGCCATCCCGTGTTGCACCTCCCGGGATGTTTCCGCCGGTTCGCAGCTGGCAGCACAGATACCTCACATTGGCATTTCCCAGGCATGATTCCTGCGTGTTGGCATGAAATCTCAGGAGGTTTTGGTGTCTTTCAGCCCACCAACCTCTGTTTTTTTTTTTTTAATTGTTCTTATGGGGACAAGAGACCTTTTTTGCCAGTATGGCAGGGGGCTGTGGATGTGGGAAGAGCTTTTTTCTGCAGCATTTGCAAAACTTTGATATGGCTACAGCATAGGTAAAAATCACTTTCTAGGACAAGACACCAGGTTGGCACCTGCTGCACCGAGTGGAGCCCTCACCTCTCCTCAGAGTGCGCATCGTACCTTGGAGCATGGGGGTCTGAACCCTTGGATAAAACTGACCCCGGGGGGCCCAGCCAGTCTCCTCATTGCCTCTCCAGCGCTGCCTGGGCACACGTTTCTGTGTAGGAAGTTCAGTACCCTGAGATGGAAATCTTGTCTGTCTTCCTTCACCTTGGACGGTATCTGATTAGCAAGTTACATGCATTTTGGGGCTATTATCCCAGTCCCTGGGCAAGGCAGGAAGTTGGTATGCACAAGAAATACCAATTATTATCGATTCTTCACATTTTCTCAGGTGCACGCTGCTGTCTGTGACCCAAATGAAGGGCTTGGGCAGCAGATGTGCCTGGGGCAGATTCCTTGCAGGAACAGGGATGTCGAGTTTGGCAGAATCACTTCAGGAGAAACAAAAACCTGAACCTAAACATCGATAACATCGAATGGTGCATCCTGCAGTTTGCTGAGCATTCGGAGAGATCTGTGCCTACATGCTGAAGGATGTGGCAGGAATAAAGAAAGCCTCCTCGCTTTACCACCTTGGATGCTCAGATGCAGCCATCCAGCCCATTGCTTCAACCTGCAGATTTACTCAAGCTGACAAAATGTGCTTCCTCCCGTCTTTTGCATAATACATCGCGTCCCTCCTGACTCTTTCTCAGAATTTCTGGCTGCACATTCCTTGGACTCACTGCTCAGTCCCCTTTTAGCACAGCTGATACTGCACAGTAACTCTGGTATTCCTTCCCTTCCAGACCGCTCCAAGTGCCAGCGGAACTTGTGGTTTTATGCAGACCGTTGTGACTTTGTTGTTTNTTTTTTTTTTTTAAAAAAAAAAAAAAAAAAAAAAAAAAGACTGGCTGTATCATCATTGAGCTAATTTCCCTATTTCTGATAACCTATTTCTCGAGGCTGGTAAGAGCAATAGCGCGGCGCGTACCTGTGAATCTTCCCGTGGCTTTGCATTTTGGCACCGCGCAAGAGAGGAATCACTGGGGAGATTTTCCTTGTGTTTTCCCCGACGGTTTTCCCCAAGGAGCAGTAAAGGTCAAACACTGAATTCAGTCTCAATAAAGCAGACATCAGAGGTGTGAATTTGGGATCCGTTTCAGTTGCTGCCGCACAGCCATTTCTGCGTTATGATGAAATCTCTGGCGTCTGGCGGCAAAGGGCAGTGATTTCCTTCCACCGTGAGCACACCTCGCTGCCCGGGCAGAAGCCGAACTCCTCTGTATGCTCATCTACACCCTGATTTACTGTCTGTATGTCTGTATAAGCTCTGCTTTGCAACTTTGCGCTCTCACATTCTGCACACCGAACATCTCCTGGCGGCGCTATCTCTATTTTTCATCTCCCATTTTGTCGTTTTTTTTTTTTTTGAGGGCTGTGCAGTCTTTTCTGTTTTGAAAGGTCCGATCCAGACAGCGGTCCCAGGATACCTTGCTGTTTTCTGTCTCTGTTCTCATCAGGGCCTTAGATGTGAAATACCCTTTTCTAATCTGGCAGTTTTATGGGGGTTGTATGCATTCACCTCGGATTCTGTCCAAAACATCCCTTTCTGGAGATATTTCTAAGCTAATACTGTTGTTCTGTGTTGCTTGGCTGCTTTCCTATGCTTTTAAGTTGCACACCCCGCCTCTCAGAAATACCACTATCAGGATTTTGTCCCGGCCTTTTCTACTGATGTCATGTTACGGATGGGGATTTCTGACACTTATCAGTCCCACTGGTATCGCATGCCTTTTTTTCTGGAAGGGTCTCTTGCGCCAATTCTGCTTCAAAAGGGACATTTTCTTCACACCAAATTCCAAAGCGAATGCTGAAAACAACTTATTGCTGCCTTTCCTGACCTGGAGATGCTGATATGCAAATGGAGAATGAAGTTTCATCTGAGTTTAACCAAGCTGGATATAAATTAACCTAATTTCAGCCAGGTTTCTAGTCTGAGCCAATCACCTTGGGTCTGCCTTTGGTCAACAGAAAGAAGTTGGTACTTACGGAAGGTGCTTCATCCCTAGAAACCTTTAAGGTCAGGTTGGACGGGGCTGTGAGCAACCTGATCTGGTTAAAGATGTCCCTGCTCACTGCAGGGGGTTGGACTGGATGGCCTCTACAGGTCCCTTCCAACCCAAACCGTTCTGTGATTCTATGATTCTATGATTCATCCCACCTGGAGGTAGCTGTGTCGGAGAGGTGGACGAGGCTGTCTGCAGGCTCATAGCTCTACACCACCTCCATTTAAATGGCTAGTTAAGATTAAGTGCCAAGGTATTATTCTGCGTGCAGATTAAGCAACCAAAAATAAGGAGTCTCGACGTGAGTTGTCCAAACACCTGCTATAGTCTATGGCGATCTCATCGGTTCAGACCATGGGCAGTAAACAGTGGCTAAACATAAACGTTTATTGCCATTTGAGAGACCCTAGGAAATCCTTCCCTGCCTGTAGCAGTCACTGCAGAAGGGTCGTAATCTCTTATTGATCCTGTGTTGCATCTGTCAACCCTATACGGACATCTTGAATACATCGGAAAATCCCAAACAGCACTAGACATCTGCATTCAGGCAAAGGAATCGTGCTGTTGATCTCCATTGACCAGAAAGGGAGGTCAAATATCCTCCTCACCTGTAGACACTTACATGGTATAAATCTGAGTGTCTCAGTCTACAGGCCGATACCATCCCTGATTTTCAGCGGAATAAGTCAATAAAAAGGTGAGATCACTCTGATGTATACAAGGAGGTGAGCACATAGGAACAAGGAAAGTGATAGGTCCATAACTCTACCACGGTAGGTGGACAGAAGGATCCTGGGCCACGTGTCCTACCTTTGATCTCTGAAGTGCTCACAGGCTTGTAGGCGTCTCCTCTCCAGAGTGTCTTTACTTTGTTGTGATGTGAATTTTTCTAATAGATGGAAATAGTTGACAGATTGCACTGAATTCATAGATACGTAGGACACTGGTTTTGGTTCAAACCCTACAAGAGCATGTCATTTTTACAGTTGATTTACATTAATCCCTCTGGCTTCCTGGGATAACAAATATTCCTTCCTAACTGAGCAGCAGCTCTGACCCAGGCCCGGACAGATCAGGTTTATGTTTTACATCTTTACAGTATGCAGCACGCCATAGTCCAGATGGGGCAGAGCAGCCCGATCACTTTCACGTGCAGCAGAATTAGGAGCCAGGTCGTACGTTATTTTCCTTGGCTGACACCTTGAAATAGGTTGAAACATTTCTTCTGTCCTGCAGAGATGAAGGGAATCGCTCGCGATGGAGGAGAAGCAGCTGCACATCTGCCAAAGGGGAGGGGAAGGTTGCGACCGCAGCGCCATTCCCTCTGGATTTCTGTCCTCCCTCTTCGCAGAGGACATGTAGATCTGTAGATCTCTTAACTGATGCGTTAACATGAAGAGCAGCCGGTATCTGAAGTGGCGCATGGCTGGCAGGCTGCCATGCCTACAGGAACCACATCTGTATCCTGGCACGTCCAGCCACCACCGGGAGGAATTCAAAGGGAGCTGGCAGAACCCTGAAGGACCATGGAAATCCCATTCTTGTGTGGCCTGGATTTGGGGTCATCTCTCTTTTGCAAGGGGAATTTCACCCTGTCTGACCAATCCTCCTCCTGCCGTATGCTTGCAGCATCTCAAGAGGTTTTGTAGAGGGTGGAGCCTCCAGGTTTACAATGAGAGATAGTGAGAAAGTCTCCCAAGAAGGAATGTTTAGGAGATCTCTTTCTGTCTTTACAAATGCCCTCTTCTCTTTTTGCACCCAGACAGAACTTCCTCTGAAACCAGACCACTGGAAGCTGCCCTAAATTTTACCAGAGGATCACTTCTTGAAAGCCTAACTGGGATTGTATATCTTGAGCAAGTTCCAGGAGATTTTGTGAGGCAGAAGGGTCCAGTTGATGACATAAGAACAACCATAGCTCTTTTTCCTCCCTATTAAAATAATATAGCAGTTTTGCAGGATTTTTCTCAAACTCATGACTGCTTCCTAGCAAACAAAGATTTTTCCTCTTGACAAATAGCAGGGTGACCTAGTGACAGGTGGGGTGACTGAGGAGGTAACATCCAAACTCTCTTTAACATATGATGCCTTTAACCAGCACTGTCAAAACCTTCCCCTCCAAAACATACATTCACTCACTTAAGAAAATAGCAGGGCCATGGGAACAATAAACCCTCTGTTGCCCAAATGCATTTATGTTGGCTCACTTAAGCCCGAGCACTGACATCGAGAGGAGTACATAATTTTTTCTTTCTTCTGTTCCTAAAATACACAGGCTTTTCCCAGTGGAGGTACAGGAAAGAGCCCTATTAGCGCAGGACTAAGATTTTGTTTAGAGGCCTCCAGGCAGCATGGCAAAATCCAGGAGAAGTTGGCACCTGCCTACACAAGATGTCCTCTGCCTCCTAGCCCTCTCTGTTGACAGAGCATTAAGAAATACTTGTGCCTGTCTTTGTCCCTGCCACTAATTCCTTTTGATTCACGTGGCTATGCCCTGTCTTCACTTCTCACATGGTGCAATTCCCTCCCTCCTAACGGTATTTCCTTTAATTCTGATAGAGCTGGCGCTCTACTAATGGCACGTTTGCACGGCTCCTGGAGCTCAGGAGCTTTTGCTGCTGATGGACATCTCAAACCATCTGCTTCGTCTGCCAGGAGGGGACAAAGATGCATTAAATGTGCCACAATTGTTTGGACAGACTCAGATGAAAACAAACATTTTTCAGTAACTTGAGGCTGCTGCAAAGTGACTCATATGCTGGGGTTTTTTTTATTGTATCAATGGGAAACATGAAATTTTTCTGCTTTCCTTTGGAAAATTGTTTGCATCAAAAAGAAACAAAGGAAAAAAAATCTCTTTTTCATATTCTTTTTCATTAATATCAGTAGGCAGATGGAAATCTTTCACACAGAAGCAGAAGACAGTGTTACAGAATCAATGTTAACTGTACCTAGAGTTGAAAGATCAGACGAAGGTCTGGAATGTCTTCTTAGAGCTCATGAGCTCTCTAAATAAGAAGAGATATATGAAAGAAGGAAGGATCCCAAAAACACTGGGCCAAGTTTTGATTCATTTGCAGATGAGCCATGTCTCAATGAGAAGAAGAAGAAAAAAAAAGACATATTAATCTACTGGGAATATCATAAAAATGTCATGGCTGAGCTGTGTCAGCTAGGAAAAGTTGTTCTGGCAGTTCCAGCAACACAAGTGTGTGCTGAAAGAACATTCTCAATCCTCAGATTTATCATTTTATTGCAGCCACGCAGTATGACAGAGGATATATTAGATTTTGTTTTATTTCACTAAAACAAAGTGCTCTTAAAAAAACTGTGTTTATTTGACAACACAAAAAAATACTCGGAAAATTTTTTGTTATTAGAGTCAGAAAATAAATGAACGGTCAAAAAACAATAGTTTTAATTTTGAGTTTCAACACCCTGTTTTGAATGAAGACTTGAGTTTGATGGGTGTTGATTCTGACTGGTTTGTTCTGGTAACCAAACATTTGTTTCAGTTTTTTGATGTCTTGAACTGGATCTGAACCCGGACTGGATACAACTACACCCAACCCCAAAACGAGTGGAATAGTTGTTCATCTTTGAAAGACCTTCTTATCTCCCTTACAGATTTAGCATGCTCTTGTTCTGTGAGGATGGCTTCCAGATTGACTCCTTGTCCAACAGGTCACCAGAGATATCAGCACTGCAGATGGAAGAACAAGTTTGAGGTCAGACCTAACTGTGCTGAACCTCTGATCCATGAAATGCCTGCCCAGGCTGTTAGCCTGGTTATATCACAGCCCTAAAGCTACATATATACTAACAAATAAATTTATTTTGGTCCTTTTGTTCCAATGTGAAGTTGCTTAGCCATGATTATGTCCTCATGGCTAAACTCTTGTTCCTCCAAAGATGGTGGCCTCATCCATCCCATGTGTTAGGAACTATCCTTACTATCCTCTTAGCTGTCCATGGGAATGCCTGGAGAAGAGCTTGTGGACAGAGAGCATGAAAAAAAAAATGTCTGGAGGCTTGCGTGCCAGTGCACAAGACTTTACCTTGCTTACACCTTGCTTACTAGTAGAGACATAACCAGCTAGTCTAACCTCTGCGTAGAAGAAGAAGAGATGCTCAGGCATAATCTGTCCAGGTACAGGAGGACTCAGAATCGTTTTGTTGTGAGTGTGGTCAGGCTCTGCAACTCCTGAGAGCTTGGTCTTGCTCCAGACCTGAGCATCTCTGCCCCTCCTGAGAGCTTGGACTTGCTCCAGACCTGAGCATGAGCTTGAGTGTGAGCCGTGCAGAAGCTGAAGGAGCGTGGACATGGGAAGGGACGCAGCCCATGGGCCATGTCGGTGTAGAGACACTCCATGAGGACAGGGGCTCAGAGAACCTTTGAACACCTCGCCTTTCTGGGAAGAGGCAGCAGTGGGAAGGGCCAGGCAGCCCAGCTAGGCAGGGAGTTTTCCCTGCGGCAAGGAAGCTTGGCAGCCGTTCCACGGAAGGTGGCAGGTCTGCAAATGAATTCACCCCAGCATGACTCTATCAAAGTCAATGCAAAATAATCCCTCTGAGGTCAACTGAGTAACATCTGGGATGAATTTGGCTTTGCTGGAGCTGTCTGTATTAAAAATAAGCAAACAAACAAACGTGCCAATTAACCCTGCTCCCCCCTAACAGAAGTACGTGTTGCAGGGTTAACTTTATGGGTTATTTTATTTCAGGCTAGAAGATCGGCTTGCTAACCCCAAGCAAAAGCTGGTTCTGCATTTAAGATCCAAGCCAGGAAGAAGACGATTGGCTTTGATTCCTCCTGATCCCCGTCCAGAAGAAGTTGTGTCTTAGTTTATTAAGATTTAAGGGTCCAGGCTTGACTGCTAGCCCGGACTCAGGAGTTTCCCTCAGAGATTCTTTATGTGCGCTCATTTTCACGTATAGTTAATAAAGAGCCGTCCCCATATTTTATGGCGACTGCTCTTGATTTTACGAACAGGAGAGAAAAACATCAGAGGCTGCCTGGAACATGCTAAAATAATTTAATCTAAATTACAGTTCAGGGTTCTTTTTTGCTTTAGATTTCATGGGATGATGAATTGGATATCACTTCCTCACCAAGAATCCCCCCTTCCCAGCTTCTTATCTTCATCTCTTCATTGAAAAGTCTTCCTGGTTTAAACATGTCTCCTTTCTAGCAGGTCTTTTCTCCATTAAGTGACTTATTTAGGTTTGGGAACCTAAATCTTCAGCCCTATCTATGACTGCACACACAAGCAGGGCAATTTATCCCCAAAATAACATTTTATTTTCCATGCTGTCTTCCCTGCATCATTATCTGTCGTGATGAGCCAGGATGAGGTAGGTGCACTACATCAGCGTAATATAAAACTGGTCTTCCAAAATGGATTCCCTCACACACACACACATGTTTATGACATGCACAATGAAGAAATTCTACTGTTTTGATGGGAGATAGAAACAACAGTACTCTCACCAAAAACGTCTGCCTCTGAGAGATGTTTCCAGCTCAATTATGAAGCATTAGGAAGTTAAAAGAAGCATCCAAACATTGGTTACTCATCTAAATTGAATATACAGACATTCTTGTTTGGTTAAAATGCAGTTCGTTGGACAGTGATAGAAGGGATAAAAGGAAAGTCATTTAAAATATGAAAAAGTTAAAATGAGATGGTTTTTTCCCTGCAAGCAATATTTTCCCCTATGAACTTTTAAAACAAAAAGAACCAGGAATTATAATTCAGATTGAATTATTTTAACATATCCCAGTCCACTGAATTTAGAAGATCTTAGATAAATTAGGGAGGATAAATCCGTCCATGGTTATTAAGCATGATAGCCCAGCTGTAAATTTAATCTTAGTAAATTCCAAAATTGTTGACTCCCAGAGCCCGGGGTAGCACAATCCCAGAGGACTGCTCTAATCTCACTTTCTTCTTCAGGCATATTTCCTAGGTATCTGGTGCTGGTCACTGTCAGAAACGGGGTAAGACCTTTAGTTTGACTTGGTGCGGCTGTTCTCATGGTGTCAAAGCAGACCTGGAGCTGTACGCGGTGCAACCTCAGCATAACTTCTACACACGCGGAGAAAAACAGGCATTTTTCTTGCATCGGTTGTGCTAGATCAAAAATTATGCAAGGCTTGGAGGAAGAAGTAATGCTTTTTATTGAATCCAACGATGTATTTTGAAAAATAAAAAAAGGACAGACTAGCTTTCACACACAAGTTCTTTTTCAGTTTTGAAATAAAAGCAGTAATTGTCTCAGCTGAACGAAAGTTTAAGAACAATCGCTCGCAGTTGAGTTGATCAGGTTAATCAGAACATCTAAGAGTGAAAATGGCCGGTACTTGTAACAAAGAAGGAGTGTTAGGAAGGTGAAATATATCTATAAAAAGATACGTTAGTTACGGAGGGGAAATATAAAAAACCTGTAAATCTATATTTGAATCCATTCCTTTCACACCATTTTTACTGGCTGAACAATCATTTTTAATAACAGGTTTTAAAACGTCTCCCTCTAACCCAGATTATTGCTAAAACTTTTTGGAAAATCAAATTTCCTTCCCAGGGGAAATGCCAGCATTTCTACTTCTGTTTTTATTCCAAATTGGAACACAGAAGTGAAAATCTGAAACTTCTTGTGAAATGGCATTTCCAAAAAAACTCTCGTTGGAAATACTGAAATATTTCTTGTCAATAGCATCGACTCGTTGTGTTTCACCGTCATAGCATTATTTCTATTTGATAGTATATGATTGCTTCCTTTTGACAACACTGAATATTTCATTTCAACAAGACAGAAATGCTTTACGTCAAAATAGCACCACGCTATGAAATATTAAAGCCTCGACTGAAAGCAATTTCTAAAAGTCAAAACAAAACTATACAAAACGATGATGTCTACACACAGTGGGCTTTGCCTTATCAGATAAACAGCGGTGGGCAATCCTAAAGAAAAGGAGAAAGTTGAAATGGCAAATTCAAAGTTGCAGCGACGGCGGGGAGGGGGAGTTGGACAATTTTTTTCAAGAATTTTATGGAAATGGAGCTACACCCACAAAATATTTGGGTTTCATTGACGCAGCATTTGCCAATGGAAAATTGTCCCATCCAAAATTTTCCGCCAGGCCTGCTCAGAACATGCCTTGGCCCAGCAGCGCGGGTAGGCAAGGAGCCAGGTTTAAGAAACCTGGGGCCTGATCCTGGCCTCACATGGAAGTCCAATGGGGACCGAAGAAAGAAGTGTGATTAATATTGAACCACTCGGTCAGCCAAACCGTGCCAAAAAGCACAAAGTTAACAGAGGTTCCTTGCAAGTGTTCATCGTGGAGCAGAGCTGTGAAGCTGCGGTTAGCAAGGACCTACCCGACGAATGTGCTCATGGTGGGTATCGTCCCATGGCACACAACGGCACAGGCTGGGGCAGGATTTGTGCAATAATGAGCAAAATAATACCTTTGTGCAATGGTAGGGTACATGGGTAAGGAGTTGGTCTGGGGGGGTTGCTTGGATGGGTGCTTAGCCCTTAGCAGAGCCGTATCCTACACGTTGGAGGTCTAAATCCAACGTTTTCCTTTGGAGATTAAGAACGGGTTGCAAAACCTTTCCCGGTGCATGAGCCTGGGTAAATTAATAGACACATGAAATGGCAACTACGTCCAACCCCCACCCTTGCTCTGATGATTTAGAAGTAGATCAGACAGGTTCTGCAGTTCCCAAGGTGCTTGGGAAGGGAGAAGGAGCAGGGGCAGACCATGGGACAGGCCATTTCTATGAGCTTTCTCCACTTACTTCCACACGGAAGGGCCGGTTTGGCTGGGAAGGTGTGACATGGTTCTCACACCCTGCAGGCTGTGGCTCTGATGTCCCATGTCTTCACACGTGGCAGCAGCCAAGCTGTCCTTAGGACAGGGAGGAGAGCAAGCTACAGCCCCTGCAGTGGGGATGAAACACTTGTTCCAGGAGAACCATGGGAGCAATTCCACCAAAAAACCCAGCCAGCCAGCCCTGTTTGCAGCCGACAGATCTTCAGGCGTGGCTGAAAAGCAGAGTCTGTCTGTCTGCTCTGTTCCTGGAGTCCCCATGAGCCAACACCACGGAGCTGTTCCCAGCAGGCTCCCTGTTCCCGTTAAACCACATCACAGGAGAGCAGGGCTGGCAAGGCCCGGGAAAGTGGTTGTTGCACCCATTCAGATGTCCTGGGGCAGAATTAGCTGCTTTTAAATAATTGCAAGTGATGTGGCCCTGCTTGTACCCTGAACCTGGTTCGTGGGCTTTGGGAAGAGCAGCCCGATAGGCGGGTGCACCAAAGAGCCCCATGCCGCTGTCTAGTGCCCGGACAGCACCTTCTCCCCAGCATGGGCTGGATGGAGATCAATGCCGTTCAAGGTCCAAAAAATAGAAGGGGAGGAAGCACGAGATGCCGCAAACTCTGGTCTCAGCATCTCTCTCCAAGGAGGCTATGTTCTTGGCAGCTTCGGGGTGCACCATCGATTCCCCTTAAGAGCTGCGCTGCAGTTGAGGAGACCGGGCGTCCTGGTTGCACGGAGCCTCTCAAAGCCAGGCAGAAACTCCAAGGCCAGCACGATGCTGGGTTTACATTTCTTCGAGGGCCTAATAAGTCTTCCTTCCCTCCCTCCATCCCTGGAGAGATGGCTGTTTGGATTGTTACCCTCCTTAATTGTTGATGATATATGAGAGCACGTTGCAAAGGTTTGTTATTCTTGGAAGAGCCGTGAGGGGGACCCTTCCAGCAATGTGTCAGGGTTTAGTGCACAGAGCTGTGCGGCTCTGGGCCCTTTTTCAGAGACAGAGCTATATTTCAGCTGGAGGCCATTTGGGATGATCGGATGTGTCTGCTGGAAGTACCAGGGGGTGGTCACTTGTACTCCACAGGGAGGAACGGCTGGTTTAATGTTTCAGGGATGGACACAGGCATCTGCATTTTGTGGATACTGTCAGGAAGGGAAGATGTAGATGTAGGTAGCAACAAGTGCAAGCCCTCTGTCCTTATCTTCCCTTCCCCAACTGCATTTCTCCCAAAATGAAGGTACAACTGTAGGCAGGATGAAAATATGGCCCCTCTTCCTTCTGGGAGGCATTGTCTTCAATGTCTTCTTAGGGGCACCTCAGGGAAGGAAAGAGCTTGAGAGAACATAAAAAATCATTTTACACCTGGTCGTAAACATCCAATTTGCAACCGTTGTAAGACGCGGCGATTGCTGGGGAGGGGTCACTGCTGTGCGGGGCGCTGGTCACACGTAGCAGCTGTACCCAGTGCTTGGTGCAGTGCCCTCCACAGCCCGTTCCCCACCCCAGCAATACTCTGTTCTCCAGCTGTTTGGGACTATATGTGTCTTTGTGTGTCCTTACAGACCAAATGCATCTTCCTTCCCTCCCTGCCTGCCCAGACACCCCACCGGACGAGCAGATTATTTTTCCAGCTCCTTCTGAAAAACAACCTCTTCTGCAGTAGCTCCAGACAGGGATTCAGAGATGCATTTAAAACAACAGCAGGCCCCATGTCCTACTACTTTTCAGTATACGCTACAGGAAGGCAGCCTGGGCAGTGCTTCCAGTGTATAACAACTTGAAGTGTTTTCTGCATTTTTGAATATTTTACAGTGGGGATGGATGGCATCGAGTCAAATTAGGTCTGTTTCTGTTCCAAAGACTGGCAGGACATACATAAACAGCGTGCGCTTTTATCGTATACAATGATAACAGATAATGCGTGTACAGGAACGGATGAATAAATGGATAAACGGATAGATGAGAATACGTAAGAAAGGATGACAGAATCTGAGTGCGTAAATGGCTGCATCAATGCTTTATTATTTAGTCTCCAGTTTATATTATGTTATAAATAATGCCTTTGTTTTACTGGATTTTGGAAGGATGAGGAGTAGCTAATTCAGAATTTTCTGGAGGGTGGGAACGTTTGAAGCAAATACCCCCTTTGGGACCATTATGGCCAAAAGTGACTTTATCTATTGAGAACAGCGTGGCAGGGCACTTTAAGGAGCCGAGCTACTTAAATAGCTCTTGGAGCCAGGTTCTCAGTTGCATCCCCACGATACAGCCTCCTCTCACAATGTCTGTCACTCCCTGGATGCAACATAGACATCTCAGCGCTGCTGAAAACCAAGGTTTTGGTGATGATTAATAACTAACAGATTTTTTTCCACCAGGGGAAAAAAACAAAACAACTCACAACAATTAGGATGGGTTTCCAGCCTGTGGGCGTTTGCTGGGCCTGATGATCAGAAGTGTAAACAATACTAAAATAATGTCCCGCTGCCCCCCGGGGCTTTCTGTGGAACAGAGTGTCCAATTTGCTTGCATTTCAGGGTAGGGAAGAGGCGGTGCTGTTCCTCACGGTGAGGACAAACATGGGTGGAAAATAACAAGGGGAACCATATTAAGAAAAAAGGCCACAGGAAGAAAAAGCATTGCAAACTAGAGAGTGGTCAGACGTGGGGAAAAAAAGGGGCCTTTTGCCTCCAGCACCATTTCTGGAGGAGCAGGGGTTGTATTTGAAGAGTGAATGGTAGCAACACATTGGGCAGCACTTGCCCCAGTACTGTCCAAGGCACCATGAAATTGGTGCTCTCAAAGGCAAGCGTGGGGTGGCTTGTCCAGCCAAGGTGCTGTCCTGCTTGTGCCTGGCACGAGGTGTTGCCCGGTTTGCTACATCCTTCACAAATGGGATTCCCATCTCCTCCTAGCACTGAACTCTCTTTGCATTTAGCGTGGGGCCGATGGACCCCTTGCCTGAGTGCCGAATTCACCGATGAGACAAGAATCACAGAATCATTTGGTTGGAAAAGACCTTTAAGATCATCGAGTCCAACCATCCCTGTCCACCACTAAACCATGTCCCTAAGCACCTCGTCTGCCCGGCTTTTAAATCCCTCCAGGGATGGGGACTCCACCACTGCCCTGGGCAGCCTGTGCCAATGCTTGACAAAGAAGGTCTAGCTCTCCAGAGGTAATGGCAGCTGCCTGTAAAATAAAAGCATCCAGCAGACTAGAGGTGGCTCACCATCCCCAAGTTTTCTGGTACCCCGCTTACACATGCCAAAGGAGTAAGGGAACTGGGAGCTTTGGAAAGATTAACCTGGATTATATTTACCTGAGCGCACAAAGATTTTCTGTATATAGCAGATTGCACAGATGAAAAGCACGTAACCCTCAAAAGAACTAATCTGTTCGATGTTTTGTTGATTAATCAACTCAGTCAAGACAATTCCCTGCGTCCCTGAGTGGGATGAACAGAGTGGGCCACCAAGCTCAGGAATGAGGCGTCAGTTGTGTAGATGAGGGAGACATCAAGGACAATTTGCAAATAAAAAAATCTGAGCTAATCCTGCAGTGAGGGCTCATGACTTGGAGAAAATCCCATGTGTGCATCTCTCTCTCTCTCTGTCTTTGGAAACTCAATATGTTCATTCCAGCTTTCACAAATAGAATCATAGAATCGTTTAGGTTGGAAAAGACCTTTAAGATCATCAAGTCCAACCGTCAACCTACCACCGCCAAGTCCACCACTAAACTGTGTCCCTAAGCACCACATCTACCCATCTTTTAAATACCTCCAGGGATGGGGACTCCACCACTGCCCTGGGCAGCCTGTGCCAATGCTTGACAACCCTC
>VYZW01054379.1:397771-450970 GCA_013401315.1 Balaeniceps rex | reverse complement strand
GGCCCAAGTGCAGGACCCGGCACTTGGCCTTGTTGAACCTCATGCAATTGGCCTTGGCCCATCCATCCAGCCTGGCCAGGTCCTTCTGCAGAGCCTTCCGACCCTCCAGCAGATCAACACTTCCACCCAGCTTAGTGTCATCTGCAAACTTGCTGACGGTGCACTCGATCCCCTCGTCCAGATCATTGATAAAGATATTAAACAGAACTGGCCCCAACACTGAGCCCTGGGGAACACCGCTCGCGACCGGCCTCCAACTGGATTTAACTCCATTCACCACAACTCTGTAATCATATACTCTATGTAATCAAAGGTAATCATATAATCTAGAAATTAAGTCATGCCTATATTCATCTACCTAGCTGCATATTGGTGTTTTATCTTAGTTGCATGTATGACAATTTTAAGTCCCAATATTGCTAAGTGAATTTCAACTTGCTAATCCCTAACTCTATTCTGTCCTAGCAGTCAGATGGTCAAAAGCAAACCATTGATTTTAGCAAAGCAAGCGAGGTAGGAAGGTAACGTGGAAACCCTGAGAACTCAAGTCATAGAGATTATGTTTACATCAGCAAATCCTGCACTGCAAGGGCCACTTCTGTAGAGTCAAATGGCTGTGGACCGTATGGCCATGCCACCTCTGTTTGCAGGGAGTACTTTGGGCTAGTTTTAATCAGATCCTGTGTCTTCGATGCCCACAGCAGGTCTGCTCTGACAGCACGCAGTCTGGGTTAGTTTCACAAAAAAGGCATTCAGTTTGTGCACTCTGAGGTTTCCCTACAGCATGAATCAAAGCATGGTGAGTTAAGAGATCTGGGAGATGCACGACTCCTCATCCCAACCAGAAAACTAATGTAATTGTACCCCAAATGTCTCGAGCGTTATCTGACCTCCAGCATGGTGGGAGTCACTGTCAGTATCTGGCAGGAGACCACCGGGCAGAAATGGGCCCTTCAGCTCCGGCTGCTGAGGCTGATGGTCTCTGTTCTGGTGACAATGGCTTCATGTACCAATGACAAGGATAGAGGGAGTGAAGGTGCATGTCTGCTTTGGACCTTGGATGCCCATGGGTGAATTGGGGTGGACCAAGGAAGCCCATAAGATGTTAAGCAGTGTGTTTCACGCCTGAAATAGAGAGGACCTGAGCTTGATCCTGGTGAGGTCTTGGGTCACGTTTCCTGCTCCAGAGGTCACTGTCGCCAACTGAGGCAGTGGTGTCTCTGTCAAGGAAGGTGCCCTCCATAGCAAGTTCCAATTTACCTACAGATAACAGTGACAGGACTCACTCCATCTGACTTCAGGTCTCTGGGGACCTGTGAATTAGAAATACCACCCTTTGGAGATGACCCTTTCTCACTAATAGGCCCAGACAAATGGCTTAGACAAGATGCCCACCCTATCAGCAGCCACAGTCCATAAGGTGGGTCATTCCTTACAAGCCAGATCCATGCTCGCTCTTACTAAATACATAGTAAAATGACATATTTCCAGGAACAAGGGCAATTTAGTGGGATTAGACTTAGGTAAACAGCTAGAAAAAAATGGACACATGAACTCTTCCATTGTATTCCTTTCTGGGCTTTGGCAAACAACCAAACAAACAAGAACCTGGATGGTGTTTATTTAACCTCCTGGGTCTGTAGATTTTCATTCCCTGTGAAATTGCCAGTATTTTCAGCTTCCAGCTGGTCCAGGAATGCCCAGGAGAGAAGAGGGTTCTTCTGTGGGTGGTGGTTTTTTTTTTTCCAGTTTCTTTTTTTGTTTTTATTTTCCAGAATTTTGGCACATACGCTCTCAATGTTGGCCTGAACTGGAAAGTGTTGAGGTACAATGAAAATATTGAGCAGAAAAAGGTTATTCAAACTTTTTCAAACCTCAAATAAGGTTCAGCATGGGTTCACTTCATGTTATATGCAAGTTTGGCAGAGAGATACTTCTTCTTTTGTAATAAAAACCTCAGCTCTTCTGGACTCATTCTCCTCTGAAGGGGTTGTACCTGGTTCACAAAGGTAACATTTTCAGATTGGTGACTGTGTTCTCAACCTAGAGAAACCTTTCTGCTTCTTGAAGACTACTCCATGGCTGAAGAGCTGAGCAACAGTCAACAGAGGCTTAGTCATCTATATGGAGAGCAAAATTATCGAGAGTTAAAGTACCAAAAGAAACAGGCAAACATTTAGGAAGAAAACAGAATCCTTTTTAACTTGGAGCACCACACTGACATCTGACTAAAACTGGGAGAGAGGGAAGAAGGAATAAATGGGAATGTTCTCCATAAACAGGTGAAACTGTAATTTTTTTTGTGAGAAGTTTCTCATAGCTGCCTTTAAAATGTCTGGTCAGGACATCTCTGCAAGCAGACGCTCCCATGAGATGGATCTCTGATCTGATCCAACAGGGAACACAGTGATCTTCTCCATATGACAGATGTTCACACATGTCCTGGACCAAAATAAGTTATTTTTCTCCAGATTTTTATTGAAAGGTTTATTTTTTGTCTTTTTTTTAAAAAAACCCCAAACAGTGGATTCCAAAACTTTGTGGTATTTTTAAAATAAAATTCCAGACTTCAGAAAGAAACTGATTTTTTTTGTGTTTTGTTTTTTCTATATTCCAGCTCAAAGATATTCCAGTGGCAATCTTCAGCTACCTCTTCTCCTTTCCCCTGCCGCATGCTAAGGTTGCTTAGTTACTGTTAGCTATTTCCAGCAAATCCGGGAGACATCTAAGGCATCTGTATGTTCACAGCTCCACTTCTCAGAACCCATTTTTTAGTTTTTCTTACCTTGTAAAAGCTTTCCTGACACTGCAATTTTTATTTTTCTCTGCTACACCCTAAGTCTGTTTGGCTCACCCAAGCCCTTTTCTCCTTCTTCCATTCCCCAAAGATTTCAGTGCTCTGCTCCTTACTTCTCTCTTTTCTCACTTGATCTATTAAATGACTTACAGGCACCTTCTTGAAAATAAAATACTGCTATATTACCAAAAGGAAAAAAGAAAAAAACCCTGAACCCAACAACCCAAGAAGCAAACTTCAGTTAAAATGTATTTTTTTTCAGTACTTTGTGTATGTTTTACCTGTAGGATTTCCACGGAAGAAAATGAATAATAGGAGAACTTTTGACCAAACCCTAAATTTTAAGTAAGAATTGCTGTTTTGACTGGGAAAAGAACATTATTCTCTCCCTATTTGGGCCAGAACTAGGCTGGTCTGCTGCTGTTTGCCAGCAAAAAGTATTCCCAGTGATTATTTCATATTTTGCACTGGCAAGCATTAATATTCCTATGCCCCCTTCCCCAAAAGATCCTTTTGCTTGATAGCCAAGGCAGAGCACTCTTTGCTTGATGTTACAGGGAAGCAGGAGGCACTAAGGGGATCCCAAGCTGCAGAGCGAATCGCTCTGGAGGAGGCCAGATTAAGTGATCTAGTGGTTCCTTCAGTGTTGACATCCGTGAAGCTACGCATGCAAGGTTTATTCCATGTTTTGGGTAGTCAGCGTAGGGTTGCAATGCTCACACGCCTCTAGTTGCACTTTTGTCCCCTGAATTTTCTCAAAACTTCTTGTCTTCTGCTTTCTGCTCAGAAATCTGACACATCCTGATGCCCCACCAGGGATCTGTACTTTCCCACATGTCAGAGAAGTTGGTACTGGGATCGAATTCGTATAGTCAGACTGAGTCTTCAGTAAGAAACCGTCTCCTGGATTTGGACACGAGTGAGCAAAATTCGCATCCGGAACAAAGCCTGAACCATATCCTTCAACGTTTTTTTGAATTCCCTTGTCCTGATTAGCTGGACAGTTGTAAGTCCCTTGAGACACACTTGCAGAACAAGAAAGGAACAGATTCAAGAAGTCGCTCAGCTGGGTGAACAATGATTTAAGAAGGAGAAGGAGAGAGAAAACGAGTTGCTGGCTTGCTATTTTTCCCACACACTTTCAGAATTTGGGGAAATTTGCCCCTCAGACGATTCGCGTCCAGCATGTGTCATCACGCCTTCCCATGAAAACGACTTTTTGAAGCCCTTGGCAACCGGACCCCACCAAGTAAGTGTAAGTGCAAAGGTCTTCTCCAACTCTAATTGCTCGGAGGCCTTGAGTTAGCCAGGATACGGAAGACAGGAAGGCTCTGTCAGAACGAAATATTTCATCCTGTAAAGGGGAGACCGTAAGGAAAACAAAACGCATTTACCTTATTAAATAAAAGTGTAATTAGCTGGAAGGAAACGTGAAAGGCGTTAAGAACAAAAAAGAAACCCTTTTTCCTGAGGTGGGAAGACCACCAATAGTCACCAAAGTGGAGAGAATTTATGGCAGTGCGGGGGAGAGTCTGTTTGGAGATACTTTAATGGTAATTTTTAGGAAGAATTTACAAGCATACTCTGCTACTGAGTGGAAAAATACATTGGCCACAAAGAAATTGCTGTTTGCCAAGCCTAATGATTCATTTCTGAGTCATAAATAATAGGTCCCTAATGACAAAGGGTATAAGAGTGGTTGTCTCTTGCCAACTATTTATTAGAAAATAGAGCTAAATCATTAGCTGGGAGCTCTCTTACCGGAAAGCTGAAACCACATTTCTCTATGAAAGGTCATAAGCTATTTCCACAAGAATTTAGACAAAACATTATTGCATTTTAAATCTTTCATCTTTAGCACCAAAAAAAAAAAAGCAGGGAAAAAAAGCGCAATCGGTTCACCAGAGAACTCCAATTTGTCATGGGGCATCCCTTGAGATCCAAAAGGGTAAGTAAAGAAGAGGGGGAGTTTGGAAACACCAGCAGCAGTGTCTTCTGGACAATTAATGGACAATTTCCATTAATTAATGGAAATTAATTAGCTTCACCTCCTTTGGAGACCCTCCTCACCCCACCCTCCACAGCTCGCTGGCACGCTCCAGCTCTGGAGGAAGGTGCAGTTATTGGTAGACCAAGAGGAGCCCATTGCCCAGCTTCTGGTCTGTGACCTCGTGGCCAGTGCTGGTTGATTGAACCGCTTGCTGTCACCAGAGCCACCATCAATCACCTTACCTGCATTAGGAACAACGGCGCCCTGGGCTTTGAGGACATGCATCAGCCACGGTTCTCAGAGGACTTTTTTAGCGTGAATGAATGAATGAGTCGCTGGTTCAGTGAAGTTCCTCGACGGCTACTTAATTCATGTGGACTTCAAAGGGATTTGGGGGAACAGTGCAAGTTAAGCCCACATCAGCGTGCTTTGCCGGAGCAGGGTCCCTTCTCCTGTTGTACTGTTCAAGGGGAAATGGTGGGAATAAGCCTGCTCCTGAAAGGGAAGGGAAACTGAGGCACGGGAGGACATGGGCCACCCATAATGACTTGTCTTGGAGAGATGGGTGCCTGGAGAGATGAGCTGTTTACCCACTGCTACGGTGGCAGTTGAACACAGATCTGATCTCCTGCAGAGGACTTGGCTTGAGGAAATCCTGGGAGATGGTGGCAGAGACCAGAAGAGCAGCTATGGAGGGATTCATCTCACCTCCCTTCAGCTCTCCAAGCGAAACCTAAACCAACCTCTGACTCAGTCACATGCCTGTCCTTGGGGGGAATATCTCTGCCTGTCCCAGCTCCTGAACGACATGTGTAACATCTGACCGAAGCAAGTGCATCTGAAGGCTACGTCTCTCTGACTTCGGACCGATCTGTCTCTAGAGGGGTTAATCAACCACAGCATTTAATTCTCTCCCATACATCAGCTTTATTATCTGTTACTCAAATGAAGTTACTCTTGATTTCCACCGTTACAAGTGAGAGAACAGTTTGCTATGCTTTGTCGGTGACTCCATTTTCAGTTCAACAGTGTCCGTTGGTGAGTGAAATTTCAATTAAGATGTCAGATAAAACCAAAGTAAGATCTGATATGCCAGTGGAAGAGCTAGAAAATCCAATGCAAAGTCAGCTTCTGCATGGTCTCACAACACTTCATTTTGGGGATGGGGGCTTTAGAAGCACAATTGCTGGAGTGATGCAGTTATGCAAAAATCTCAGGTTTAATTTTTGGAGAAAAAATGCCTGCTTTTCCTTCCAAATGTTTAAAATAATTTGTGCTAATAAAATTTTGAGCTCCAAGTTTTTGAGGAATGCCCTTCCAGCAATGCATGTCAGGCATTTGCTGTCTTTGACCTTCTATGTCACAGAAAAAACCTCAGGACTTCTTCCTTAGATGAAGCTAATGCACAAGGCAGGGGGGGAAGGTGGGCAGGAAAATGCAGCTCTTGGTCAGGGGGTTTCATTTTGTTCTGCCTTTGTCCCACTCCCAGAACTGCGGGTCTGAATCAACTGCAGCAAAATAACACTGATCCATCATGACACACACAAATACATGTGTTCACATTAAAAAAAAAAAGTCTTATATTTAAATTGCAGAAGATATTTCTAATTCTCTGGGACAGTTTTCCTTCAAGCAGCGGTAGCTTCTAGCTTAAGTGGTTTTTGTTCAGCCCTCTTGCCTGCCCAGTTCGTGCCCTCTTTCTGCTTCCTTGGGCACACGCTGCTTGTCTGCCTGGCTCCCTTCTCAGATGGGGTTCAAGAACTCTACAGGAAGACAAATAACAGCTTTTCAATGCTCTTCTGTAGGAAGACCATGCAGAACCAGTGTCATTTGACTGCTTGCTTGTCTGTGCCTCAAGCCAACCTTGGTGGTTTTATCTCCAATTTTCACACCACCCATCAGGGGTATCCAAGACATGATATCCTAGCCCACGTTTTTGAGGAATGCATCGTGGGGTTAGCAGCTGTCCTGCTGGGAAGTAACACCCCTCTTCTGCCAGCAGTTATTCCCAGGAGCTCAAAGATATTTGGTTTCTGGACTGTCCAAGGAAACAAGTAGAGAATCAGGTACCTGCCTATCCTTGAGACCTGAGACTGCATTTCCACCAGCGAGGATCTCATTGAAACCAACAGCACTAGAAGAAGAGTTACTGAGATTAAACAGCTCTCAGAAATGTTTGACCCCCAAAGTATCTTGGGAGGATTGTGTGGGACCATCCCATGGCTGACCCAGCCTGCATTTTCCTTTCCCAAGCACATGCACACATGGACATCCCAAACCTGTGGCTTTTCCACCTTGAGAGCAAAGTGCAAACTGCACAGAATAAAATGTAATTGCTGCATTCAAAAACCACAGGAAACCTTGTAAATCTTTGAGGAACATTTCCCCATTGACTGAGCTGTTTTTTTCTGGTTAGCCCTGATTGTGCTGCATGGAGCTGAGGGATCTGCCAGAGGTTTATGATCATTCCAAAAGAAAAAAGCCAAGCGTGGCCCTGGTGTTGGGTGTTGCTCCGCTTTCTTCTTTGCAGAAGAAATTGTTCTCTGCCTGCCCTGATAAGCTAACTTGATTCAGCTCAGCGCCGAGTCTGCCTTGTGCGATAAGCGCAGCTGGAGCCAAATGCATTTGCCACGGCATTTCACCGTATGGAGACACTAAACTCCCTGTGAACTCTGAGGTTTCAGCCTTTACAGAGCGAAAAATCATAGGGCCATAATTCACTGGGAAGGTTAAAAAGTGGAAGCTGGCTAGCATTACCGTGAGGGTTCTGCAGAACATCTGGGCACGGAGAGCAGAAAAATGCGATGAAGGTAGTGCCTTCCAGCCTCCAATGAGACTTTCAGGGAGAATGTCACCCCAGTAATAAATGACAAGACACGACACTTACTGGGCCGTCCACTCACCTGCTGTTGGCCATTGGGGTGCTCCAGTTCAACACATCCACTCTTTGCTCTTCTCTTACCTTGATGTTCATCTGTTCTAATACCTTGCTCATACCCAGCTTACCTACCGACATTAATTTCCCTGATGCCTGTGCATCTATCCCTTCACCCTTGCATGTCAGCATGCATTTCATAGAATCACAGAATCATTTGGTTGGAAAAGACCTTTAAGATCATCGAGTCCAACCGTACCTGGCCACCACTAAACCATGTCCCTAAGCGCCTCGTCTGCCCGGCTTTTAAATACCTCCAGGGATGGGGACTCCACCACTGCCCTGGGCAGCCTGGTCCAGTGCCTGAACTATTTCTACTTTTTCAATTCCTATCAAATCTTCATCTTTCTCTAGCTCCTTTAAAACCACTCATCATCCTGAAGGTGCCGGTGACCAAAACTGAATGCCTGCCTGTGAGTGGCAGATCCCTTATCATGGCTCACTACGCCACTGTAGAAGGACAAGGATGAAATACAGCCCAGGATTACTCAGCAGAGAAATTTTTCTTTTAATCTGCAGGCAGATGGAATTAAATTGTTTTAAGGAAAAAATGTCAGCCTAAGGCCTTTTCTAAGCAAATGGCTTTCTGCCTCTCATGCCAAGCCGTACACCCTCGTGAAGGTGCCTCCTACAGCGAGACAGCCACAGCCTCACATACTTGCTCCCACACAGTGGATTTTGTGGGTGTATTCTGGCTCTCTTCCTACAGGCTCAGTTCTCTGGGTGCAAAGCAGAAGGACTGATCCGAACAAGCATGTGCAAAACAGGAGCCCAGACCATCAGATCAAAATATATGTTTTCCTATGGGCTCCAGTGGACACCTCCCGTCGGTACAGTGGCCTAGCCCAACCTACATATCTTATGGATGCTATGGGTAAATGATCATCTCTCTTCTTCTATTCCTCTGAGAAGATAACTGAAAGACACAGCATCTTCCAGTACTCTGTCACTGAAGACAGAAGATAAAGCTCTAACTGATAAGAAATAAAAGCAAAGAACCCAGATATCTTCCATCCTCTTTCACAGCACAGTGTTTCCTGGGTCTTCCAGGGAATTTCGGAGCAGTAGGCAAAGTGACAGGCTTTGTTTTACAATGTGGGAAAAAAGAAAGGACCTTGTGTAACCATATTCCAGCCCCAAGATATATACAATCTAATCTTCAGAGGTGACGTGCCTCCATCTGTCATTGCCATGTTGAAGAGAAAAGGATCTTCCCATACTCAGCATCCTTAAACAACTATATCACGTTTATTTAAAGGTTAAACATGATCATTTGGGGAACTGTGTTTAGTAGCCCATATTTGGAAATTCCTGTCTGATATATGTCAGAAATATAGGGTTGGAAGGAGCGTCTTGGCTTGTGCAAGAAACCATGTCGTATCATCTCATCCATAACATTATCATGTGCCAGAAAAGCACTTAAACACGTGCTTAATTCCCACATACGTCAATGGGACACATGCATGTCCTTTCCTGACTCGTGTTCTAGTTAGATATGTGCTTAACTGCTTTTCTGAATCAGGGCCATGGGTATTTTGGGAGCCCTGCCCTGTCAAAAGCAATGCAGCCAGATCCTACATTAGGTAATGACATAAGACAGCATGAAACAGCTGCAACCTCCCACAAAACAAACCCGCTGCATTGCTGCGCGTGGCTCAGCAAAGTATTTCCCTGACTGCTCTGGGAAGCATGAGGATAAACATCAATGTCAAAGCTGGTTAATAATGTGCAAATGACCTTTTCTTCACGTGACCAAGGTTTTTGTCCAAGACGTGAGTGACTTTGTCCCAGACCCTGAGACAGTGGGAGCGTGGCCGTAGTTTCCCCTGTGTGGAGAACAGCACAGGCCTGGCTACCTCTTGAAAAGCTGAGCAGGAGTTTCTAGGCTGACCTCACCAAGCAATCTTTAAAGGCCATTGNGAAGAGAAGAGAAGAGAAGAGAAGAGAAGAGAAGAGAAGAGAAGAGAAGAGAAGAGAAGAGAAGAGAAGAGAAGAGAAGAGAAGAGAAGAGAAGAGAAGAGAAGAGAAGAGAAGAGAAGAGAAGAGAAGAGAAGAGAAGAGAAGAGAAGAGAAGAGAAGAGAAGAGAAGAGAAGAGAAGAGAAGAGAAGAGAAGAGAAGAGAAGAGAAGAGAAGAGAAGAGAAGAGAAGAGAAGAGAAGAGAAGAGAAGAGAAGAGAAGAGAAGAGAAGAGAAGAGAAGAGAAGAGAAGAGAAGAGAAGAGAAGAGAAGAGAAGAGAAGAGAAGAGAAGAGAAGAGAAAGGAAGAAAAAAATGGAGAGAAAAGACAAAAGGGAATAGAAAAAAGAAAACATGAAAGAAAGAAAAGAGAAACAAACCAGAAAAAATAAGAAAAAAGAGACTATAACAAAAGCATCAGCTCAGCGTCAAATGGTACCAGACCAATGACCCACCTAATACTGTCCTGGCTCGGGTGGTGGCTGACAATGGATGCTGAAAGAGGGTGTGAGACCGGGACAAACATGAGTGATCCCTGCCCTGGTTATAGCCTCCCAGCATTCAGCAGTCGCTGGGGGGTTGCACTGGGGTCTTGGCCTCTGGAGATGTTGTCCTCCAGGAATGTATCTTACCTCTTCTGACCCCAAGGACTGACATAACATAGGTGTGAGAAAGTGCTGTCTTCTGTCCGTGTGAACCTCATGCCCAACTTCTCACGCGCTGTCAAACCTTTGTGGGAGAAACAGTAACTTCTCTTTGCCCTGGTTCAGCCAGGACATACAGATCTCTGTCCTGGACCAGTCACTGCTTTTCCAGGCTGAGGCAACTTCATCCATTTGACGTCCCTTCCAAGACCTTACACTAGAAAGCTGAGGTTTGGTTTCTCAAGCGAACTGGGATATCATGAAGCCTTTTGTTTAGCCTGGAGCTGGAGCAGTACCAGCCATCATGCCATGGTTGGAGTGATATGGCAGAATAGGACTTTTTGTAAAAATGTGCTGGAGAGGTTGCCAGAGAAGCAGACTCCGTCAGGATGCAGTTTGCTGGAACTGGAGTGCTTTGCACAGAGACACACATTTCACAGACACTTCATTTTGGAAGAACATCTTAAGAAAAGATCAGGCCCTGCTGAAACGTCCTTTGCCGATGTTTTCCGAACAAAGTGTTTAATTTGCTCACTGTAAAATATGATTTTTTAAGTTTAGCTTTTAGTTTTGAAACATTTCATTTTCTTGACATTAGATACCTAGATCCACATCTAAAATACACAATCTACAGAAAGAGAGAAATCATAAGAAAATGGGTCATTTGAAACACTTGAATCAAACCAATGTTTTTTTCTTCTTTTTTTTTCTTTGCAAGCATTTATAAAATTCTCTATTTTTCTTCCCTTATTTGTATCCAAACCACATCTCAGACACTCCAACCTCATCCAGAACAGAACTTCTTGTCTTCATACAGACCTCTCTATTTCTCTGAAACCATCTGGCCCGCAGCAATATGGACACACTGCATTATTCCCTTGTAGTCTTGGTGTATTTTATGAATTATCAGAATGATGGGAATCAGGAGCTCTTCAACATCTTATAAATTTGAAAGCATACTGGGCTGCACTGTGCTATACACACTCGGGACTGGAAGCATATATTTTTATCAAGGTATTGACCCTTTTTGGAGTTTATTTTTGGTGATTTGTCCATTCTGGCTTGAATGTCCATGGTCTTGAAAGCTTGGCAGACTTGCTGCTGTCTAGTGCTCCAGTGGAGGTCCACCTGCTTCAGCCAAGATGCTGTAGAATCTAGCACAAAGGGCTTGATCAAAGACCTGGCAAAGACCCTGTGCCATGGGAGCTCAATGCGGTGGGAGGCTCCGTTTAGTGCTGTCATCATCGCTGAGCTGAAGTAGAAAAGAGGATAGAAGGATAGAGAAGGATAGAAGAAAAGAGAAGAAAAGGAATTGCTCAATTTAAGGTACTCTCTGTTAGACTCCCGGGATTTAGTGGTGAATTCGTACTGTGGTAGCACGCAGAGCCATCGGCTATGATCAGGATTGCTTTGTGCTGGATTTCCCATTGCTCCTGGGCTGGGTTGTCACAGGGTGTCCTGCACCCTGGGACCCTGCGCTGCTCCCTCTCTGCACTCAGGACCGAGACAACCAACACATGAGCAGGTAGAGGTGAGTCAGGATAATGCTGTCCTTAACATGGCAACTGCATGTTGGTGGTCCTCAGAACACCTCCCAGCCTTTTGAGATGTGCAATTCCTGGGCGAGGGGACTTCACATTTAGCAGACCTCGAAGGGCTTTCCTCCTACGAACTTCTGCAGTTGGGTTTTCAATCCGTGCAGATGCTTAACCTGCACAGCGTCTTTCTGTGAGGAGTCCCACAGGTTAACCCCACACTTTGAGGAGGACCGCTTCTTTCTGTGCGCCTTGGACCTGAAAACTGCTTATTTCATTCCATACAGCTCTCCTATTGAGAGAGACGTCTCTTCCAGGCTGTGACGAGTCATAGTCCATATAACAGCTCCTGATAAACACTGTCTTAGTCACCACGCCTGCTAACGCTCACAACGAAAGTCCGAGCTGGTGGCTCTAACTGCTCACAGCCTCTCTGGACCATATCTGAAGGTGGCCACTGAGAAACACCGAGGGATGTGGATTGAAGGAGAGGCACCCTTGGGCCTGGGTGGGTCAGTATCTAAACAGCCTCCTTAGAGAAAGCAGATACGATGTGAATGGAGGAATCCTCAGCACTTTGTGTCATCCTTTGCCAAAGGATTTGAATCTAGAGATGGGGTTTTACTGCTGGATGGAAAGACAAAGAGAAAAAAAGTTGGGGTTTTTTTCAGTTCTTTCATTCTTCTTGTGAGCAGAAGGGAGAGGAGAAAGGAAGGATGGGGACAATCTTTTTAGCAAGGCCTGTGGTGACAGGACAAGGGGTGATGGGTTTAAACTAAAGGAGGGCAGATTTAGGCTGGAGAGAAGGAAGAAATGTTTTACGCTGAGGGTGGTGAAGCAGTGGCAGGGGTTGCCCAGAGAGGTGGTGGAGGCCCCATCCCTGGAAACATTGCAGGTGAGGTTGGACGGGGCTGTGAGCAACCTGATGTGGTTAAAGATGTCCCTGCTCACTGCAGGGGGTTGGGCTGGATGGCCTCTACAGGTCCCTTCCAACCCAAAGCATTCCATGGTTCTATGATTCTATGATTCTATGATTCTATGACTACCCTGTACACTTGTTTTTCTTTCTGAAAGCACCCCAGTGCCGTGGTACAACAGCCTGGACTCCATGCCTCCCCCTGCAAGAGCAGCCTGCTCAGAAGCAGCATCTGTTTTGTCTTAGCAGAGTTCCTGCTTTCCCCAATTTTCCATGTGGGACCGACAGAGACATGGGGTAACGTGACTTTCCAGCGATCACGTGTTTTTGCAGTGGGGTCTGCTCGGGCTAATTTCTAACATTCTTGCCTGGCCATTGTTGCTGTCATGCGCCTTTGTCACTGCTGGCTGGGGAGACCAATGTCCCTCACGGCAGCATCCACCCCTGGCCGAGGCTTTGCGACAGATAAATTGGGAGATACTAGGCTTGCTCTGGTTTTCTGAGCCACATGCAAGGAAAGAGTCTGAGGGTCTGAAAGCCACTACTGTATTCTCTGTCTCCAGGGTAGTAAAACATACCCTTCCTGCGGATAGTGCAGCCAGCGCTGTCTTACTTAACTGCTCTATTAACTTAAGTAATTCCAGCCATAAGTCACTGATGAGAAAAGATGCTTTTTGGATTTTAAGGGGGAACAGGCGAACGCAGAGCGAGCCCATGGGATCTCACAAGAGGAGCTGGACGGAGGCTTGGAAAGGCCCTTGGGAAAGGGAAGGGCAGGAAGGGGTGGATGAAATCTCGTCCCCTGCCAGCCCTGGTGTCAAGTCAGTAAATGAATAGGAAAAGCAATGTTTTTTGTCTAATCTAATTGCCTTGCTTGGTGAAGGGCTGGGGGCCCCCCCCTGCGCACGCTGCTCCGGGGGGGGTGTGCGGGCGCAGTGGGACCCAGCAGCAGGATTTGTGTACACCCCTGGTCCACAGGACACGTCTTCAAGCTGGGTTTATGGCAGAAGCAACCGCAAACTTCCAGCTTGTGCTGCACCCCAGGCAGCAGCAGATGCGAGGTGTCAAACGTGCCGTGTCACTGCTGCACAGGGATGCTCTCATGCAAGGTTAAGATTCACAGGGGTGAAAAACCGGCCTGATTGATATACTCTGCCCTGATACTAGCTTAGGCAAGATGTTCTGCCAGCTCTTGTGTCTCTGTGCACCAGGTACAGGGATATAGGTATAGGTATAGGTAGGTGATTGTGCCCCTCTGCTCTGCTCTGCTGAGACCTCACCTGGAGCCCTGCGTCTAGCTCTGGAGCCCTCAGCACAAGAAGGACATGGAGCTGTTGGAGCGGGTCCAGAGGAGGCCACAAAAATGCTCCGAGGGCTGGAGCCCCTCTGCTCCGAGGCCAGGCTGAGAGAGTTGGGGCTGTTCAGCCTGGAGAAGAGAAGGCCCCGGGGAGACCTTAGTGCGGCCTTGCAGTGCTTCAAGGGGGCCTAGAGGAAAGATGGGGACAGGCTTTTTAGCAAGGCCTGTGGTGACAGGACAAGGGGTGATGGGTTTAAACTAAAGGAGGGCAGATTTAGGCTGGAGAGAAGGAAGAAATGTTTTACACTGAGGGTGGTGAAGCAGTGGAAGGGGTTGCCCAGAGAGGTGGTGGAGGCCCCATCCCTGGAAACATTCCAGGTGAGGTTGGACGGGGCTGTGAGCAACCTGATCTGGTTCAAGATGTCCCTGCTCACTGCAGGGGGGTTGGACTGGATGGCCTCTAAAGGTCCCTTCCAACCCAAAGCATTCTGTGATTCTATGATCCACTTTTCTAAGCCATCCCGACCTCCCAGCCTGCAGGTAAGGGCTGTGGTCTCCCATTACCCACCACATCAACGCTATCAGAGATCTCCCAGCCCACGCTGCAACCACAGGAGTGGCTTTAGCATGAGTCCTGGCCAAATGCAAACTGTTACTTTCAACAGTTGGATCTTCTGCTCTAATTTCTCTTTTTAAACTGCTTGGTATGCACTAAAATAGGATGCTGCTGTGTTTGCCAGATGCCCTTAATTTCGGTGCACCTAGCCAAAGAGGCATCTAACACATGCGGGATGTAAAGCACTCTGGGAGTACGGGTGTCTAGGTGCGTGAAAATTTTATGGCTACCACAGATGCAATATTCCTTCCGTAGAAATTTCAGCTGGACCTCGCAGAGCACAGACAGGAGCGCCTCGTGCTTGTCCCCAGCTGTCTGCTGTTCTTCTAACCAAGCAGTCCAGGGGTGCAAACATCTGCAGCCCCTGATCGGGCCCAGGGACTCACAGCTGCCCTGGGAACAGTTATTTCTGGGGCTGCTGCCCGGGACCTGGCTTTAAGGAAGGGCTTAGCACTTTTTAGGCTCCCATGACATCAGGAGGAACATCCAAGCTAATAACAGCGAGCAGAGCTAACACCAGTCCCCGGGTTCTGGCCCCTTTCACGTGAGGGAAGCGAACGCATTTAGGCTCACAAAACTCCCATCTCTTCCTGCCCTGTGCTTTGAAGGTTTTGCACAGGGTAAGCTGAGGTAGTCGGTGATGGAGAGACTTGTTTGGGACTGCTGGTGCATTTGTGGGAAAGCCACGGAGAGGAGCTCTCTTCTGCATCCTTTCATGGGGCTGTTCCGTGTCTCCTAATGACCTGTTTCTCGTAAAGCTAAAAATGAGATTCAAGGGGTCACCGTCATCAAATTGCTCCAGCCTGGCTAGAAGAACACAAAATATTTCTGTCTCCTGCCCTCCCCTGTGACCTTCTCCAGGCATCGCGTGGAGACCCGTGTGCTGAAGCCAAACGTGACTGAAGACAAGGCTGAATTGTTTCCCCGTAAACAGCCTGCTCTCTGTCTCCACTGCCTCTGCGGACTCCAGCCCCGACGCCTCGTGCCAAAGGGCAGCGGGATGGGGGGGCCGCATGTGCTCGGTGCGTGCGTGCGCCTGGGTGTTCCTGGAAGCCACAAGAAGGTGGGGGACCTCCTCTGAGGGGTTGCTCATCTCCCTCTCCGCTGTAGGTGAGCATTTCTGCATGTGGAATGGCTCGCTGGCTGTTCTGCGGCTCCTCGACCTGCAGAGCTGGAGTGGGAATCCTGCAGGACCTCTCCAGCGCTTGGAAGTCCCAATGGGGTATGGGGTATGCAGAGGCGTGAGTCAAGTGCATGGGTTTCAGTAGGAATCAGGCAGCCCAAAACTGAGAGTTTGAAGTCAGCTTACCCAGTGTGGTTGAATGAATAAAACCCTGTACTAGCAGATGGTAGGGAGGAGTTTGATCCCCAGCCCTTTCCTCCCCCCCATAACTGCCTTCTGCTGGATTTATGAGGGGCCAGAAGGAGCAGAGATGGTGTTTGTAGGGGGCCAGGTCCTGCTCTGAGCACTGTCCCACAATTATTCACATATGTCAATTATCAGCATGCTCCCTGGCATGATTTTGGCTCAAGCAAACAAGCACGGTCAGGAGAAAACCAGGCAGAGGTCAGGAGATCTCCAAAACCATGGTCTGCTCCCACTGGGAATTATCACAGCCACCCTGTTGGTGGGGACATGAATTTACGTGTGCGGCACGAGTCCTGGGTCATTTAATGCACTCATATTGATGCAAACAAGGCTCCTCCAGTAGGCTGGAGATATACCCAGCTATGCAAACCCCTTAGGTTGTCCCACTGTGGCCATTCTTGTTTCCTCGGTTTCCTGTGAGCCCCTGGGGAAACCACTTCCCTTCCACGTCCCACCTGAAGACAGTGACCTCCTTCAAAACATGCTTTGAGCTACACATATATATATATGTAAAGCATCCCAAACGGTCCTGCGGTTCTCAAGCCTTCTTTACTTTTTCAGATTATATCGCAGACTCTCAGAGGCTGAAACTGCCTTTTAGCAGCTGGCTTGCAACGTCAAGGCGCTCCGACCTCCGCGGCGACTTCTGTGTGCTGCTGTGATTGAGATGATCGGACAACTTGCAGAGTGCTGAGATTTGGGCAAGGAAATCTGCAGCCAGCTTAGAATTCAGGGCAAAAGTAATTCTGTAAAATATTTCAGCGCGCAGGCTCCGGTTCTGCCTAGCTGCTTCTTGCAGGGCAATCTGGCTGTTCCTATTACTCTTATTATTTAAATTTTGATGGAGTTCACTCTTTCCCAACCAGACTTGACAGCTATTGACACTAACTTGGCAGCCAAGCCACGGGCAGAAAAGGTGGTGAAAATCTCTCAAGCCAAATATTCCCTGGAACGACTTTTGCAGCCCTGGCTGTACTGCTTTATCACACCCACACTTGCATTACCTAAGAGGACAGCTAGGCTTGTGGTGTACCAAAGCCACAAAAAGCAGTCAATTAACTTGTTAGCTTGAGTCAACGGAGCGGGTTGTAATTAGGATTTGGCAAACGGGCCGTGTTAACATAATAGCACACCTCCTCTGCTGTAAACCTTCAGCCAGGGCTAGAATAGGAGAAGGGGGACCTATCTGTCTGTCCGTCTGTCTACCCACTGTCCTCCAGCTTTTCCACTCACTGCCCTCATTCTTTGAAGGCCAAATTGGTCTGGTTTTTTGAATCCCCGCCCTGTTCTGCAGGGCAGTTCAGTGCTCATGCAGGCTTGTGGGGTGGCAGGTCCATGGGGTGGAAGGTCCTCGGTTGCCACCTCTGCACAAGGTGGATGTAAGCCCTGGGGTGCGACCTTGGGATGCTGGCAGACCCATGACCACCAGTTCATGTGGTACGGACCATGCCATGCACCAGTTTGTTCTCTGGAGCATTTTTTTTTCCCATTATTTACTTGCTATGGAAACTGAGGAGGACACAAACTAAAACTATAGGAAGTCAGGCCAAAATAACTTCAGGGAGCACCTCACGGAGGGGTGATGGTATTCCAGTGCCTGGACCCCCCCTCAGGCGCTGTTCTGGGGGACAAGAAGGAAGGGATGAACCGGGATGATGTTACTACAACTGTGGAATTTAGTGTCAAAACCAGGGTGAGTGGAATTGGTTTCTGATGAAAACTCCCTTTCCCTTGAAAAGGTAAGGAAAACAAACCCTCGGTGTGTTTTAGGGAAATGTATAAAATGTACTGAAATTGTTTTTCGAGTGGGAGGGAGTCATCATTCATTTTAAAAATCGTGTCTTTTTTCCCCACCATCTTCTGTCTTGTTCAGCTGCCACCAGCAGAAAACAGTTCCAAGGCCATGGACAACAGAAAGATGAAAAGTCATTGTTTCAGATGTGCTTCAAATTGATAAGAAAACAGATTGGCTGTCTGTTTTACCTCTACTTTTTTCCAAGGGAAATGAGAAACTCTATAATTACGACAAATTCCATCTTGGGGAAGCAAGCAAAATGCTGCTTCTCCATGAGATCCATTCCCATGGGGTTTATGAGTGAAGCCTGACCATTGCCATTTCAGGTGAGACTGAGAGAGGGTGAGTTTTGTGTTCAAGGGACTCAGTAAATCAACGGGACAATCAAAACATTCGACACAAGTATTCTGCTCTAATGACGAGGCACCGTTCGCTCTTCCAGCTGAAGAATCTCTTGCTCTGATCGCTAAACCTCTTCTTTCAGCTCTGTGGGATGATGTGCCTTCCACCCGCGATGCCTTGCTGAAGTCTAACTTAAAGTTGCATCACTCACTGCGGGTAATTTGAAGACAATGAAATAAAAAAGCCTCTCTGAGATGAATCAAGTATATATTCCTCCTGGGTCATCTATTTTGCAGGGAATAGACTACTTGCCTGTGATTCAAGTAACTCGTGACACTATTCCCCCCTCTCTCCCCACCACCTCCTGTGACCGCAAAGAGTCTAGGATTATGCTAACCCGCTATTAAGCACTCGGCGGTGTCAGATGTCTCGAAATGTTGTGCACAAACACAGCCCAGAACATTATCCTGGCAGGAGCACATTCCACGGGAACCCCGTCAGTCTGGTGCGCTGGGGTTTCTCCTGGTCCAGGGAAAGTGTGTGGCTCTCCTCCCTCCCTCTCCTGCATTTACCAGCCCTTCCCCACGTGTCTTCTAGCTCCTTCTCCTCTCCCTTTGGTTATCAGCCTTGTGAACACTGGGTTTTCTCGTCATTTGACCAGCTTTATGTCATGCAAAGACCTGGGATTGGCATGGGGCAGGAAGCTGTTCAGTCATTAGCGTGGCTCTTATTTCATACGTTTTAATGCCATCCGTTCTCATTTTCCCGGCTCTCATTTCAGGATACTCACAGAGGAGGGAATTCCTCTCCCCACTGCTGTGCCAGTGCTCTCGAGCATCACTGTTTCAACGGGGATAAGGAGCTTCAAGTTCTCATTCCCCTGCCCCCCCAAAGCAAAAGGTACAAACTGCTGAAGGGAAAATGGGACTGGATCCCGCCTACCAAGTTTGGGGAGGAGCTTGAGGAAATCAATCCCCTTCCAAAGCCAGCAAGGACATCCCACACCTTCCTTCTGCCTGGCACCCGAGGTGACCAGGTCTTCTACAGGCACTGTACTGTGGGTCTGGGTGCTGTGGGTTTAACGGAGACAGCACCTCTGGATTTCCAGCCCCAGAAACTGTAGCATCAAGGCCTGGCCTCCATCCTTCAGGCGGGATTGAACATCCTAGTTTTAGCCCTTGAAAATTAGGCTGCTCATCCAAGCTGGTTTTCTAGGCTCCTTCATGAGACCCCCAGCTTGGTCTTGAAGCCTAATCGGTGGAGAGTTTGTCTGACCACCGGTGGACACCTACAGCACAGACCTCTCTCTCAGAGGTAAGGACCATGCAGGATTTGTTTTCCGTGTTATCCAAGGGATAGACATTGCCTGCTCCATCACTGATCTCCTGGAGGTGTCTGTGCTCTGGACAAGCAAAGCCAGGGAGATTGCATCCTGCTCCTGAGAAGCTTCAAGGCAATGGCTCAGCACAGACCTAGTGAAAAGCTCCTCAGTTCCCAACGCTAAAACCCCATCGTCTTGCAATGTCCACTTCTCCCTCCCACGCTCCTGCTCACACTTCACCAGGGAGTCCAGGACTGGCCTCCTCGCTCGGTGGCCGCCCTGTCTCCACACAATCCCGCTGATGTGAAATGCACCTTCATTTCACTTTATCTGTCCTGCTCCTCTGATGCAAACCTCCCCTTTGCAGAGCTGACTGGGCGCGAGCCCAGTGATACACTGCAATACTGGGGCTCACCGGATGGCCCCACACTCGTCACCTGAAATGTTTCACGGGTGCAAAGACCTCTTGAAAAATGTCTGGTTTTGTGGCTGGTAATAATACTAATACTCATACTCATAGTCGTAGTCATACTCATACTCATAATAACACATGTAATAATACATACAATAAAAATGCATAGTAATATTAAGTAAATACATAAATAAAACTAATTAATTATAATAAAAACGTGCAATGCTGGGAAACTCTGAACATGGTCTCTCTCTGCATGCAAAGCACATAGTGTCATTTACTCCAAGTACCCTCATAAGTTTCTTGAGAGAAAAAAGACAGAAGGAACAGAGGTGTTTTTTTCTCTCTCAGCTGCAAAGGGAATCTGCTGAATATCACAGAATCACAGAATCATAGAATCACAGAATCATAGGATCATTTGGTTGGAAAAGACCTTTAAGCTCATCGAGTCCACGACCTGGGCATTAGTGTTTTACTGGTCTGCAAATGCATACAGTACCTGTGTGGATTGAATCCTCCAAAGATGCAACCGGGGATGCCCACTGCCTGCAGGCATGGACGTGGTTTATGAGTAACTCCGTTCCTGTTAGTAAACTGCACGGCAGGAGTAGGGGGAGGAGGCTCTGTGACTACTCCGACTTCCTCCACGGTGTGTTTCATCTCCGAAGCTTGAGACGGCAGCTGTAAGCAGAGCTATTATCACTTGCTACTAATTTATAGCTGAGGGCTGATCCCTAAATTCCTAAAAGCAAGGGGTTAAGATGATTTATTTGCTGGAAACAGTCGCAGGCTTGTGCTGAGAGCTTTTATCATAATTACAGGTGTAAAATGTCAGTGTCCATAATTTTTCAAAGAAATTGCACAGATTATGTTTCTCTTCAAAACACGCCAAGCATTTTATGTGTGAATTTAGTACTTTAGAAATGGAGCTGACTGACAGCCCTGCAAGCTCTGTACACTGAAAAACGCGCTTGCCCAACACCGGTATGGCCAGACCGCTCCCAAGGAGGGAGTTTTGTTGCTGTTATTCCTGAATGGCTCCATCTGGCTCTCCCAAAATGGTGCCCCAACAGCCTCAGTCATTTTTCCTCCGGGAGAAACCATGCAGCAGATTAGGGATCCAAATACCACACGCCAGTGAGTGAAGCAGCTACTGGACCAATGCGAAGTGGGGCCTCATCACCGAGAATTAAAGCATCCAGATCCTCAAGGGGTCTACACTGGGTCCTTTGAAGGAGACTTACGAGTCAGGAACTAACAGGGACTTAAAAACCACATCAGAAGAAAAGAGCATGGGACAAATCCATCAAGGGTCACATACCTTTGGCTAGAAGACGCCTAGCAGCATCTCAGTTCAGTTTGGAGGTATATCACTGGCAGATCCACTGATTCCTCTCTTTGGCTACAGGTTGCTTTGCCAAATGACAGAGTGACCCAACCTGCATGGTTCACTTTCCCATGTCAGAGAAGAGTTCCCAGGTAAAACTGGCCTCTCCTCAAGAGACCAGAGTCACTCCTCTTCCATTCATCTCTACTGCTGGATGCAGGATAGAGTGATAATGGACAGGAGAGGAGCAGCATTTGAGGTTTCTTCTAGGTATCATGGACTCTGGGAGACTGTTGAGGTGGAGCAGCGGTGGGCATTTGTTTCTCGGTCAGAGAAAAGTTGCCTCCCACAGGGCCATGTTAAAGTCCACGGTGAGATTCCATAGACCACGCGCAGAAATTAAAAACTCTGCAGGGAGAACCACCAGCAGGCATTCTCAGGGGAATTAGAAAGACCTAGCAAAGACTTTTCACCCTATTGAACTCAGTGCTTGCGAAGCTCCTGCCTGTCACATTTGTAAAACCCTCTAACATATCTTTTTGCTCCACAGATATCTTTTAAAAAATCTGAGGCTTTGAAGTTATTGCTTTTTTAGGCAACTCCTCAACCAAACAGTAGACATTTGCGGTATCAGGAACTCTACCCTGTCCTACCTCTTTGGCTAACTCTGGATGCTGCAATGACACATTTTGAGCGCTTTGTGTCCTCCAGTTTGATACGGTGGCACGTATCTCAGAAGACATTAGCACAGCCTAATAGGGTTGAAATTTGCCTGAGAGCCAATCTGCATTTTCCCTGCTCCAACCCATCCCTCTTCTATCCTTGTTTCTCCTTGTTTTCATCCTGTGGAGACCTAGACACGAAAGAGTCAAGAAAGCAAAAATCAGAGAGCTTGGAAAAGAAAGCCTGGAAGCCTCTCCACCAAGGTAGAGGTCAGGCTTTAATGCAGAGAGGTTGGCACAGACCAGGGTTTACACTCAGAGGAACCTACTCCCTTTCCAAGCCGTAGTAAGGATCGTGGGACAATATAACCACTGAAAGACTCGTTTGCCACCCATAGTAAGATGACATAATACTAGAGGGATTGGCCACCAGATCATGTGGAGTCTTGGTTGAGAGATGCTGTGGAAGGCCAGGGAAATTGGTTTTGCTGTTTATGCCCATGTGGGAGGGTTGGAGAGCTCACAGTTTACTCGGGTTTTGGATAGTCCTGGTCCCTGCAACACAGCAGCTCTGTTGCTGGAGTGCTGTCGACCATGGCCAGTTCGTTTTCCCACGTTTCAACTCACCCACCATCTGGGAAAAGAGGGCAGAAATAACAAACCACTTCCAGGGGTCTGATGAATTCATCCCACTTTGCAAAGGGTTTTCAAATCCTCAGGAGTGGGTGGTTGAAGACACAGTGTTAGATGAGAGATGATTTTCATCCCGAGCCTCCTCTGGGAAAATGGTGAAGTTCCTTATGCTCTTTTGCAACTCTTTCCTTTTGAAAATAGGTATTTCTCTACCTCACAGAATAAATATGTGAAAGACTTCAATATTCTGGAGCTGAGGACCATGTCTATGCTCACAGAAGACAGCTATCCCACTCCTGGCTCGGTTAGCAAGGATTACTGCCTCGTCTGAAGCAGTCCTGAAGTCATATAAAGCCTCATAAAATAAAAATGTTAAAAGCTCCAAACAAAGCCCTTTATTTATTGTTTGTATGCAATTAGGACCCTGGCAGTGAAAAAAAGCATTACTCCTCAGGAAATTACCTTCTGAAAATCAGGTTAAAACCAGACAACTTGCTGAGAGCTTGTGAATGGACAGTTTCCAAATTCCATCTTCCGCGCCAAAGTATTTCATTCCTGACACACGGGAGAGCAGTGTTTGATAGAGCTGAGGGCGGGGAGGAGATATCCATCGATCAATATTATAACGCTGGTGCATTATCTCAGTGACTGTGGGAGCCTCTGGAGTGATAAACAGTGATTTATAGGTCACCAAGGGACGTTTTCCATTAAAGTGTTGTTAGGTGCTGAATAAGGAACCTGTAAAATTGGCATTGCGGCTGTCCATAGCTGTCCTCCCCGGGTGACTTTCAGGTGGGGAGGGAGCTTCTCAGTAGCCTGAGATCAGCCAGGTCCCATTGTCATTGCCACTACTACAGCTTTGTGCATCCAGGTTGGACGAGGGTTGTGAGTAACACGTGACCCGGAGCAGAAGACAGTTCATTTGCCCAGAGCTGGCCTTTGCAAGTCCAGGTCCCTCCGTAAGAGCTGAGCAGGTCCTGAGAGTCTGTTAAGCAACTAGTTGTGTGCCCAGCCTGGTTTAAAATAGAAATTTTCTTTTCTAGATTCAATGAGGATTCATGAATGAAGAATTTTGTTGTTTTCCATTAGCGGATGGAGTAAGTTATCTTTGTCCTCATGACTCCTCCATGAACATCACACTCTGCAGACACCCTCAAAAGCTGGGTGAGATTGGACAAGAAATATATTATAAATCATTGAAGGGGATGGAGAGATAGACATGACAGTATCTTCACATGAGGTCTGCATCCCTGCAAGACTGAGATGAAGACATTTGGGCCCATTAAATCCTGCTATAAACATTTCAGCCTAGATCTGCCATCCTAAGCCAGCTGCGCCTGGATCTAATAGATCCAAACTTTTTTCCCCCTCCATTTTATACAATTTTTCCATCCTGATATTCCTAGTGCATTTAGCATTTGTTAGTGTTCCTCCTGGGCCAATGTCTTTGCATGAACGTGAAAAAAACAGTATTTTCCTACATACTTCACCTTTGCCTTCTCCCTTGCCACATACAAGCACACCATTTCCATTACCTGTCCATGCAAACTGCACGTCCCATCCTTAACCCTTTTTTGTGGCTCTTCCCTGAAATCCTTGATGAAATGTCCTGGTCTTATTATGAACCAGATACCAACATCCTCAGATGGCACCAGGACACGCAGGGACCCTGGTGAGTCGTCAGTGGGAGGCCCCTGGGGTAGCTCATGGGCAGATGAGGGTGACAGATCCTGGTGGTCCCAGTGCAGTGCTGGGACACCAGTGGGTCAAGGTTAGCCCCACAGGGATGGCCTCGGCGGTCCCAGGACTTGCTGTTTCCTCCAGTGAGGAATGCAGGTAACCTTTGTGTCTGCGCAGCCCTGCTCTGGCCATCCCACCATGAAAGCCACAGCTGAACCATCTGAGGAACGGCAGAAACACCAGCCCCACCACCAAGACACCAGACCGTATCAGCAGCATCTCCTTTTTTTGGCAAAGACAATCTGTATCGGCCGCAGGCTGTGTATCCAGCCCAAATGGGGACGGCATTGCCCCGATCCGAACTCCAGAGTTGTGGTTTGCTCCATTTTCTTCCAAGCTACTGCGTGACGTCAGGCTTGTCATTTCTGCTCTACGTGCCTCTCCAGCTTTTGCTCCTATCGTTGCAGATGTGAACAAGGATGATTCCCGAATGCTGCAGAATTTCAGGCTCTCGCTCCCAGATTGTGACTGATGTATATGAGTCCTCCTTTAAGGATATTAAGCCTACTCACATAAGTACCCCCAGTACAACAGGAGCTACGCTATGTTCCTTTAATTATAAGATTCTGGACTGCAGCACTGGTTAGAAATTCTTGGAATAAAAATCTGTTCAGCTGCCTGGTCTTGCATAATTACAGTATCCTGTTAATAGCCAGTTATTTTGATTTATTAAAAAACAAAAATAATAAAAAAAAAAACCAACCCAAAAAGATGTTCAATATTTTCCTTTTACAAGAGCGGCCACTATTCCAAGGCAGATGTTTCTCAGAATTGATCTAATTGAGTGACTTTCAACTGTTTCCACCCTGGAAGGTCATGCTGCAAAATAATAATAAAAAAGAAATAATAAAAGAAATAAAGAAAAAAAGAAGGAAAGAAATAAAATTAAAACTTTTGGGAATCTTTTCCCACCAGCGTTATGAAATCCTGTTCTCATCTACCACTAGAGAAGACTACAGCTGGCTGGAAAATGTTTGGGTCTTTTCTTTGCCCTTGTACAATCTCAGCTTTTTGTTGTTAAAAACCTGTCAAAAAATGAGAGGAAAGCTTTTGTTTTTCTGACAACAATTATTCTGTTTTTCCCACCGAGAGAGACAACACAGCCCACAAACTGCCCGATTTAATTAGACAACCCATTTTTTTTAACCGATTAACATATCTAATAGGAAATTTGACCACACTTAACATTCCTCCCAAAATATATTTATTATGTTTAATGGGGCCATTCACCCCTTGCTGAGAACCTGTGATCAAATATAATCTAGGATCCTGCTGTGGAAACAGCTACTCCTCAAGCTGTCGTTTGTTGGTGACACCCCTTGGAGGCAGGAGAAAAAAGGGCAGTTGGTGCTTTTTTGATTATACTCAAGCTGAGTGGAAAATGCCTTCCCTTCCTACAATAGCTTTCAAGACTTCCCTCACTAGGACAAAACCAAGATTTGGAAGTGCACAGCATTTATACTGGGGTAAGACTCAGGTTTCCCATCACCTTCATGCCCCAGTGTTGCCAGTTTCTCACTAAGGGCTGAAACAGTTGGGCAGTAAATTGCATTTATTCCAGAGAGCATCCTTGAAAACCTTCCTTGGGACAAACCTGCTTCCTCTAGGTCACGTCAGATCCTGCTGAGACATGACTCATCGTTTGTCCAAGACCGTAGTGGGCCTTCCTGATGGACATGCAGCCAACACTGCAGAATGACATCACCGATCAGCGCTGATAAGGCATAGGATGCAGAATACAAAATAACGAGTGATGTGGAAGAAGGCATCTAGAGACTATTTCCTTGTAGCAAGGGGGCAAAGGGTCAGTCAATAAAAGGGACTAAGGGATTATATTGCATTCAATGTAATATAACCGCTCTGTGCAGCTTGGGGTGACTGTTTGTCCCCGGGGCTGAGAGTGGTTACAGAGGCTGAGAGCAAGATGGGGAGGGTGTTCACATGAGCACCAAGAAATCCAGTGCTCTGGAAGGACCAAACTCCTTTAGAACTGAAGTCAAATGGTACTCAGTCCGATGGAGGACAGGTAACAAGTCCCTGCCCTCCGTCTGCTCAGGGAATATGAGAACACTGGATTGCGCTTCCCAACACTGCGGCCCACCTCAAGGCACCAGATTTCTAAAAGAACTGAAAAAAGCCCCAGATGAAGGCCATGATAAGTAACTCCTCTCCTCAGGTCCGGGGAGCTGCCTAATGTAACAGGACTATAATCTGTTTCTGTAAACACACCGATGACCTCTTTGCTCTTTTCAGAACTAAGAAACTCTTCGTCCCTCCCCTGCTTGAGCCATCCGCGTCCCTGGAACATTCTTGTTTAGTCTCCTGAAATGTTATTAACAACCCCAGCAACAGAGAGCCATAAATCCCTGCATCCCCCTGAACTTTACTGCACTCCAAACTGTTTGGATATTCAGTATCAACAAATCATCCCGATAAATATGATTTCTTTGATGGCATTTCATCAAAATAGTTTATGACTCTGACATTTTGAGCTTGGATTTACAGCAGCTGCAGCTTGTGCAAGACTGGCGGTCACCTTATTGAAATTCACCTAAGGGAAAAAAAAAGGAAAAAAAAACCTTACAGCTGCTCCTACCATGCTAACTTTAAAGAGATTCTTCTTTTTCCTTCCCACACTTTCTTGGAAAAGGCAGGAGTTTGGGGATCCACAAAACAAACGAGCTTTGGCTCATCCTAATCAATACAATGATGGGTCAGGCCTCCAACTCCAAGTTCTCAAACACACGCAGAGAGAGGCTTCCAGATTTACTTAGCTTTATCTTACTCTACTCAGCGATGGCAAAAGGTGTTTTACCACTTGCTTCAAGGGGAAAATGGCTCCTCTAGTTTGTATACATCTCTTGCTGTACTGAACCGCTTCTTCATTGGGAAGATTTCAAAACACCTGAGATACAAGAGGAAAGTTTTGCATCAGAAGTGTTTCTGCTAGAGAGAGGGATTTAGTGCCATTGAAAAAAAAAGCACTGGTGGCATCTCTAGAAAATGTGTAAAGTCTTGATGACCAGTGTTGAAAACCAACTCTGAGCAGGTAAGGAGGAAGGCTGGGAAGCGGAGATCTGGCCACAAAAGAAGAGAAGAAAGTAGCTTTGTTTAAATTTTCAAGCAAGGCCTAAGAAGGAAGGTAATCTGTACGTGACTCCTGGGAGCAATCTCAGTAAGAGAATAGCTATTGGCTTAAAAGGCAAAAGGACACTTGGGGTAGACTGGCCACGAGCAAATCACCGCAGCAGTGAAACTCTGGAATAGTGTCTCATTGGGAAATGCAGAGACAATAGAAGGACACCTGTCTGTTTATGAAGGGTTGCATGTGGTGGGGTTTGTGGAGTAGACAGTGGCTGGACTTCATGATGCAGGCAGCCCCTGTCAAGTTTTGAAGTGTTCAGTTTTATAAATTATTGGATAAGGCTCTTCATGCCCAGTTGAGAGGAAACTGAGACACTGTGATCCACATCTTCAAAGGCAGAAAGCCTCTAATTTCAGATTCCAAATATTTTTGGGTAATAAGGTCTACATTGCTTGGCGAACACCATGTAGGCAATCCACAATACCAGCCAGAACTGAGGAGTTGGGACCTTCAGAAATGTGCTGTTATCCAGAAAATTATCCTTCTACTTGAAACAAACCCAGGAGAACTAAGTCTGACAACAGACCTGCTCCCGTGTTTCCATGATATATAAACACTACCCATGGAGTCAGGGGGGCGACTCGACCCATTAGCAGGATTCTCACCTTGAGTGTTAAGTGAATACCTGGAAAATTTCCAGGCTGCAACCCCACCGAGAGGAGCTTCTCCATCACAGGTCCTGGTGGGGCAGGGGACTCTTGCCGTACAGCACATCATCCCTGTGCATCACCTGCAAGAAGCAAGAGTCCTCTTGGTGTCCTTTCCTCTCGTAGTCCTGCACTGTAACATGAAATGCATGCTTGAGCCAGAGTATTTCTTTCCCTGCTGTATAATTCGTGATCCTGATCTCTAAGACTTACATCAGAGGCTGATCCTGAGAAAATACAACTTCTTGGAAAAGGTCAGTTCAGTCTAAATAATTATTTTTAAATTGCCTTTTAGAAATGCACTTGTGTAACACATAATAAAAGTATTTTTCAGGATCTCTCTCAGATTTTAACCCAGGTCATGACAATATTCTCTGTTAGGGTATCCTGGCTTTAGCTTCACAGCCAACACCCTGAAATTTCTCCATCTACGCAAGATAAACTTCTCTGACCCTCTGGGGAACTGCAGGGTAACGCTGAGAGGTCTCCACTTAGCTATTCCCGACTGGCCTGTACACCAAACCTTTTCAAGAGAGCCAAGTGTCACAGAAGTCCATGAATGCTGGGATGGGGAAACTTATTCAGCGGCAGGAATGAATGAAAGCTGCTTTTCCTTTATTGCAGTCAGTAGCAAAGGGCATATGAGATGGCACTGCTACTTCAGCATTCAGTATGCGAAATTTGCTTTACCCTCCAACCATCATTTTATAAATTTTGTTAATTTTCCCTTTACTGCACTGTGACCTGCTTGTGTATCAGAGTTGTGGAGAAAAGTAATCGGTGAATCCCATAGCAAAATAAAGCAGCTCAGATTTTAGTGAAGGAAAAAGAACCTTTAAGGATCCATTAAGACTCTTTCTGGGTCTTGACCAAGCTGTACTCCAGTGGTTCACTTCCTAACTGGAGCTGAAACTGCCGCAGGCAGGATTTGGCCGTATCCCTGAATGGAGGAAATTAGGATGCGGCTGTAGCCGCACTCCAGAGTTCAACCCAAGGCAAAGTCTAATGCTTGTCCGCGTTGATCTGTCTCCAGGCTCGGTCAGGGAGGAGACTCGGGGTGAGGACAGGGGACAAAGCACATAGTTCATCTCAAAATGCAGGATGTGTCTGATGTTGTCACAGAATCAAGCGGTCTCGACAGCGTGGATGTGACTTTTGGGCCATCCGAGCCAGAAATTGGAATAAGCCGGGTACTTCTAACATCATTAAGCCAATACAGCTCGTACAGAAAATAACAGAAAAGCAGATATGTGATTTGGTCATTGTAGAAGTAAAAGCTGCCCATCGTTTTGGGGGTTTTTTGTTTGGTTTTTTTTTTTTTTGAGAGACTACTTTGGCAAACAAACCCTATTTTGTTTTTTGATGAACAAACAAGTTTGGCTGATAGAGGTACCTTTGCAGACATAATGTACTTTGATGGCTGAAGGTGTTCCACTCAGCATTGCGCTTTTGTTCTTATTAAAATAATGAGATCGATAGTGCTGTACCTATGGTATCAAGGACAGAATGAGTGACAGGTCTCAGGGCACAAATGTCACTGGAACATCATCGTCAGCTGAAGGGGTTTTGAAAGAAAGTTTGCAGAGATCTAGTCCTGATGATGTTCAGCATTTTTAATGCTGATCTACAAATACAAATGAAACAGATACGGATAAACTTTCATAGCATCAAATAATGATGAGGGCTGGGCAATCATACAGAGCCTATCATCTGAGTTAATTAAATGCATTTTCTTGCTATGCTGATGCAAAGTCACACGTATATAGGCATAAGGAAGGCAGGAAGGCCACAGCCAGAGAATGACAGACCAAAAAACCAGCAACTCTTTAAAGGATTTAAGGGTTGGAGCGGACCGGCAGCTCAACATGAGCAACTCCTGTTGTAACTCCTGTTGCAACCCAGTCACAGCAAAGATTAATGGGGTTCCTAAAAGCACCAGCCACGAAGCAATGGCTCAGAGCAGAGAGCACAACGCTGGGGAGACAGGCACTGGGATCTGGTGTGCTTAAAGGACCAACAAAGATCGGATGCTGTACCAGAAATGGAGTATCGGTTGGAAAAGTGGGGAAAAAGTCTTCTAGCGAAGCTGGGGTTCACCTCTTCTAACTCCTGATGTCTAAAGCTAATGTGAGATGAATCCTGCCTCAGGTGGGTTAGGGAGCTAAAGATTGCAAGCTCAGAAGAAAGGTGTTTGGATGGCATTGAGGCGCTGGTAAGATATTTCTACGGAGCTTGGGTGATGCCCAACCATCCTGACCAGCAGAGATGACCATGTCAAGGAACGGCAGAAGCCAAAAAAATGCAAAAGAGAAATTCAACACATTTTTTTTTCTCAAAGAGAGTAAAGATGCTTGGACTAAACTCCAAAGGGGGGTGCTGAATTCCCCAGTTCTGGAGAAAAGCAGGCTTGAATGGATGTCACGTTCTGATCAACAGCGTACTTGGTGGCCCTGAAGCCAGGAGAAATGGGGTGGCTTCACACAGTGTTAGGTACGAGTTCAAACTAGGTGATGCCACGATCCCTGTTGACCTTCCACTCAGCCTGCTGTTCCTTACTCGTTAGAAGAATCAGCTCTTTGCTTTCATTTAAAACCTGGTTCCCAGACCTGAAGGCCTGTTGGGAGGACCTGTGCTCCTGCAGAAAACTCCACTACATGTTGTGGGCAACAGAGAAAATTACTCTTCCCTCCACGAACTGTTTGCTAAGTCAGAAGAAGGTGTGGTGATGAGAGCCGTAAAATACGGGATCTAATCTATGCACCTGCTGCAATCTCCCCTCTCTCCGCCAGGACGGGCAGCCTGGGCTCCTGATTTATGGGCGTGATTTATGTCTCCTTTCCATGCCGTGGACTGCTTGTGCACTCTCCTTGAAGCAATCTAAGCCGAACATGATATGAAAAAGGGGAGACTGCATCGTATTTCTGTCACGCCGCTTGTCAGACAAAACCAAAAAGCAAACTCTGGTGAGTTGAGCTTCCTTTATTTTTAATCCTAGGAGAGTTTCAGCTCAAAGTGCCTTTCTGTAACTCTCTCAAGGAAGGGCGAGGGGCAGCGAGTCTCCCGAAGCGAGTACACGATCTGTGCTCTGCCTGTTGCCTTTGAGGACAGGGAATGAGCCTTTGCGTATTTTATTTAGTAAGATAGATCTAACAAAGGCAGAGTAGGTGCAGGCATGGTTTGCCCCTCTCCGTTTCGTGGTTCTGCCTCAAAAAGAGGAAAGTGAAGGTTTAATCCCATTTAGGAAAGCAAGCCAGTCTTATTGCTGAGCTGTAGGACGGTGATGACAGTAAAGGGCTGAGATTCAGGCATCACCAACCACTAGAGCCTGCAGACCTTACTTAGATCTTTGCCATCATTTCGCCTTGTCTCAGAGGAGATGTGGGGCAATTGGTGCCGGATTGATGATCCTTGTAAGGTTGGTGGCCTTGCCCTTGCACCCATTTTGGTGCAGGACCCTAGGCAGTGCCAAAGGAGATATGCTCACAGAGAGCAGTTGATCATATTATCTCCCTGCCTCGGTCATACTTTTGCCAGAAATGGTAAAACCCTGCTTGCTATTTTGCAAAGGAGGCATTGCTGCTTTGGGGTAACTGGGGAAGAAGAAGAGGGTAGAAGTTTCAGAAAATCTCAACCAGAAAACTGTTCCTGTGAGCGGAAGAATTTACCCTGGTTTATGCCCAACCAAATTTGAGTTGGTGTCTCTGTACTCGTCAGTTTGTCAGACAGAGCGTGGAAGTGGGTATCTCAAACATAACGTGAACTCCAGGCTCGCAATAATCACTCCATGATGACCACAGCACAGAATGAAGCCGACAGCTCATTAGACAAGAAGATGTAGGCAATTAATGTTAATTGCAGTTGACAATTGTAACCCGATGGCTGACTGAAACACCATAATCTGTCCTAAGGAAGTAGTTCTCATAGATGCTTAATTAATGATAAACAGACCCTTTGTTGTTGCTGCTGTTTTGAAAAAAAAGGAAGAAAGAAATCAGTGCAGATTTTCCTTGCCACATGTGCAAAATGCATTCTGGAGGGCCAGCACTAACGAACCTTGGTGACAAAGCACATGTCCATTGCTTCATCCTTTCATTCCAATGGCATGAGATGGGAAGTGAAGCATGGTGTATGATCTTGTCATGGGAGCCTGGGAAGCATCCGGCCCAAGAGAAGCTGCTCCAAATGGGTTGGAAGAGAAACTCAGGCAGGCCTTGCGTGCTCTGCCCATAGTTTCAGAAGTGCCGACATCTCCTGGAAACTCTTGACTCAGATCATTGTTCTGTCTTTCTGATGCTTCATCATATGTTTTCTGCATCGCTCTTCTTGATTGTTATTTATTTTTGACCAAGGACATGTGTCTGCAAACGAGCGCTCTAACGAGTCTGCCTTTTGCTCTTTTTCTGGATTTCCAAATATACATACCTCAATTCCTCTCTCAGCAATGTCCTGGTGCACCCAGTAGATTTGTCCCACGCCCGTATCTGAGTACTCCCAACACCTATTTCACCACATCACCCTTATAGATACTTTAGATGACAGCAGAGTTTTGTCACATGGGGTCTCTCTCTGGCAAGATACTGGAGTCATCATCTTTATGCTGTATCATAAAAGCAGCCTTGCCACAAATCAGGACATTCCAGGGAAGAGCACATTGAGGAAGGAGGTGTATAGGAGGTCCACCTGGGGCCTCACCTCAAAGCCAACTTTAAGTGCCTGCCATCAAATAGAAAAGTATTGATGATCAACGCATGTGGCCTTGAAACCATCTCAGAGGCTACTTGTTAACATGCAGGGTAGATTGGACTGATCTGGACACTGCATCAGGTCCTGGTACCTCCTCTGATCTCAATATCACAAGGCAGCTTTTGCCACCCACGCAGCACATATTATGCTTGAAGCAATCCTGTTCCTTGCTTCCCTGGCTGGAAAAGTTCCCTCTGGCACTCAAAGTGACCACCAAGGAAGGGAAGAGAAGGGGCATGATCCGGCAGATGTGCGGCACGGGGAGGTAGAATCTGCAGTGGGCTGGATCCCTGGCCAAGGCAGTCCTGCTGCAAGGCAGGCTCTGGTTCCCTTCCCATCCGTGTCAGGCAGTCCTGTTCCTGGTGCAGCCTTCCAGCTGCTTGGGATGGGCTGAGAATTTTCTTTCTGGTGCAGCTTTGGGTGGGTGGACAATTCCTCACCCGAGCTGCTTGAAAGGCTGGCCGAGGACTACTCCCCAGGACGCTGGGTAGCCCGGATTTGCTGCTGGCATAACGCAGGGGTCCATTCATGAGCATACCCTTGCACAGAAAACTCTTTATAAGTGCCATTAACTTTTTATTACTACTTAACCCTCCGGGAAAACAAAACGGAACAGATGACTATTTAGAAACGCAGTTATTTCTAAGTGCTCTTGGTGGCCTCGTGCTGCAAGAGTACCAGGTGAAAAGCGATTTCTTTTGCAGGCATTGGATGCTGCTGAACAGAAGCTGTGGGCTGGTATTAGTGGGTGACTTCTTTGGGCTATGATGAGCAACCCTTGAAAACCTTCATTAAGAAGTGGAGAAACTCATCCATAGCTCCTCAAGGAAGGAAAGCTATGGAATCTGCATTCTGTTCCTGGCTTCATGTATGGCCCGATGATTTCCTTTCCCATGGCTCATTTCCCTCGCTGTGAAATGCAAATGATGATGATTGTTTATATTTGGGGGTGTCCAGAAATAAAGTGCTGGAGCAGAGGTAAGCATATGTGGGCTTGATTTCAGTTTCCCTCTTCCATGACACAAGCCGACAACCTGTTCTGGATCCACAGGTGAAGCATGGGGCAGATCCTGCATAACAGTTTATTTACTCCTGTTCTTACTGCATGATGGTTTTTCAGGCTTCCATCAATAAAAGTCTCCTCCGTGATTGTGGTACATAAGCAAGTGCATTAGACTTAAATATTAGTGGGAGTTTCAAGGTAGACAAGGAGGAAAACTTCCCATTCATGGTACTTCTGTCTCTGGAAGTCACTAAGCAGACTTTTGAAAGAAGGTTTAGATTTGCTTCTGACTTGGGATCTGGTCTGAGATCCTTTCCAGATTTATTTTCTATGGTCAAGACATGCCTTGCAGCATGCAAAGGGCTCCCCTTCACATCAGCCTCCTTTTCCCACTGCTGATTCCCCCCCCCCGCTCTTGCCTTTGCCCTTGAAACACCATTGCCCTTGGCAGTGGGAATCATCCCCTCTTCCATGCAGCTCCCTGAGGCTTTGACTCCAGCCCCTGCAACCTAACTTCCACAGTTTCAGCTCCTGACACTTCAGTCTCTCTGCTTCCTCCAGTAGTTTCAGCTCCTGTGTCCAGCCATCTCTTTCACAAAGAGGAACCACCAGAATTTCCACCTGCTATAATTTCAGCATCATCCTTGGATCTGATGCATACTTCACTGTTAGCAGCAGCAGACACATTCCCCAAACCTCCACCACCACCACTGCACGTTCATGGCTCTTGCATTAACTCTGAGCCCCCTGAACCTCCTTGCTTCTGCCCTCAGCTCCTGCATCTCCAGCTCCCCACTCACTGCAAACCCACAACCACGACTGCAGAAGGGGCTTGTGAGGTGGCAGCCAGTTGTGAAAATCACACAGGAGGCAGCAATCATGCTGTCCTTTCCTCAGCCACCTTCACCCTGAGCCTTTCTTTTCTTTCCTCTCTCAATGCAGGACTTCCTTAACTTCTTTTGGGAACTTCCCCTCCACCTTCCCCACCATCTTCAGCAGCTGTTTCTGCAGCAATTGTTTGCCTCGTGAAGATTTCTTGGTGGAGTCACCGGGTACCAATCTGAAACCACTTATGCCACGGCTGTAAATTTTATCTTGGATCCCACAACACAAGGGCTGTCATGTGCTCTGCCACAAAACCAGAGGAAAAACCTTGTCAGACCCAAGAGCCCGAGGGCCTGAAGAGCCTTGTTTGCCGTCGCTTTGCAAACATGCGAGGTCTCACCGCAGCCATGGCATGGCTCTGTAACACTGAGAGCTCAGCCTGAAATACGGGACAGCTTGCAGACAGCACGGACATACAGAGCCTCATGTCTGGTCACCGTAACAGATCTCCGATAGATCTGATGGTGCAAGTGCTGGAGAAACACTGGGGCAAATCTATGAGTATTGCATAACTCCAGCCAGTGGGACCACATACGGGACTGGATGTGGGATGCTGCGGAGGAGAAGAGAGGGGCCGTCGGTGCTGCTGAAGCCAGCTAATCCTGCCACGTCCCCAAGCCCCTGGTTCGTTTATCCCATGGGAGGGTTGTTGCAGGGCACTCTGCCTAGTGGAGAAGAGCATGAAGGGCCTCCTGGATTGAATCCCATCACGCCGGGCCAGCAGGAAAAGCCTTGCTTTCCTTCCAACTCAGCCACCGCAGCTGAAATCTGTGGGTCTGAATCCCCCTCTCTCTTCTTTTCAGCTTGTAGCAGAAAAAAACCCCTCCATTCACAAGGGTTTCTGCTGACCTCACTCGTGTTTTCCCAACACCAATGCGGCTGAGTGAACAAGGGTGGGATTTGGAGCTACCAGGAGCCAGCCTGGGAGCCAAGATGATTAAGTCCATTGGCCCTGGCCCAAATCTAATGTGAAAACCCTCCTCCCCATGCTCACCTTCCACAGTCAATGATCTCTTTATCAGGCGGGCAGTTCCTAGCTCCCCTCTTGCTCTGACCACTCCAAAATACCTCCAGGGCCTGGCGAGAAGACGAAGAATACCCCGTCTCCATTGAGACCTCAGCGCTGCCTCTTAACTCCTCAGGTTTCTTGCCGAAGTCCTGGCTCTCTTTTATGTTGCTTCAAAAAAGGCATCATTATCGTCTCTTTGCCTATATCCCGCCCTGCTCCGGGTCTATTCAGGCATAATGGGGTTTCTCTGAGAAAAGAGCAGATAATATCACTTCTCAGGCAAAGAGGCTTAACTCTCACCTCGGCGGGTCCGGGAGGGTCCTGGCACGGAGGTCTGGCAGCCCCGAAGCACGACCTGTCTCCCCGGGAATGCGTGCTTTGCAAGGAGTAATGCTCTGCCGGGTAACTGCACAAAAGCCACCAGAACACGGCGAGCAAACAGGGCCAAAGCTATTAGAGCTTGGAGAGCGCTGCTTATAGGTATCACTTTTTCCCCCCAAACGCACAAGAACAAAGAGTTCCATGGAATTCGGGTTATTTAACATAGTAAACATTAAGCAACTTGTGGTTGATGTAAATGCTTCCTTAATAGGCTGGTGGAATTCCTTGGGACCTGTCCAAGTTCATGTATAACCTCCAGCTCTGCGCTCGCAGACGTCGTCTCCCCCCTCCCCCTAGATGTTTTTTTTAATGCCACAGTAGCAGACTAACGTTAATTTGCTGCAGAACAGATGCCTGCTCTCCCCGTGTGCTGCACGGGGAGCCCCGATGCCTAGCTCAGGACTTGGTCTCCTATTCATTGCGACAGCGTAAGTCTCGTACCCCTGGGTCCCCATCCTTTCCGCCATGAATACTGAAATACTTTTATTCAAAGTGAAATAGCTTAAATGGAAGCTTTTGCGGTGAAAGTCCGGTCCAGGATATCTTAAAGGTCAATGGTTGGGTTGCTCTGGTGGTGGCAAGTCAAACTCATTTGTGCTCTAACTGCAAGGCTTTGTAGGTATAAAGAGAGTGGGAGGATTTTTGTGGTTGGGACGCGTGTGAAAGCCCACGTAGGTGTGCCTGGGACACGCTGCGAGGGGGAGGTTTTACGAGATGGCTGAGCTGATCCAGCAGCTCACAGCTGCTGAAGGGCTCCTTGCCACATGGTCCTGCTCCTTCCCTTGCATTGACTCCGGCACTCTTTGAACCCCTGTTTTGGCTCATTTAATTGGTGGAGGAAAGAAAGGCCACTAGTTTTCTGGGAGTTTAGTGAGCATCAGAGCTCCCATAAGAGCGCAGATGTGACCAGGAAGAACTGCGATTTTTTAACTGTTAGAGCATCTTATCTTTGCTCTGAAGCCGCACCAGAAACTCTGCTGGGACCCTAATCCCACCAAGGCTTTCTTGGGAGTTAGAATTTTTAGGAGCTCTACCAGGATTTGGGTGTTTTAGGGTATAGAATTTTTAGGAGCTCTACAATGATTTGGGTGTTTTAGGGTATGTCCTCCAACAGAAATTTAGATCCTTAGTGAAGCTTTGGGAGCATCTAATAACAGACGGGGCCCGACAGGTGAAGAGTTCTCAGATGAAAACTGAAATTTCAGATTTAGGCAGACCATGATTTTCAGGCCACGAAGGCAATGGGCTGGAAGAGGCGTCCTTGAAGGTAGCATTGCAAATGAGAATGGGAAGAAAAGACCTTGCTTAGCCCTACGATGGAGTCTTAGGCACCAAGGGTTTTAAATGTGTATTCTTCTTTATGAATCTACACGAGAGTGAGAAATGTAGTATTTGTGAAGGATAATTTCAACATGCAGAGTTTTTAGATTTTTTCCTTTTGGCCAAATAAGATCTGCACATGATTTCAGGCTCTCAAGAAACAATCAAAAATTTCTGCCTCAAATCAAAGTTTCCTCAGTTTTACAGAAGTTTTAGCCAAAACAATGTCATTTTAGCGCTGCAATTTTTTTTTCCACTGAGCTACCAATTTGCTAAATAAAGCAGGAACATTGTATAAAGCTTTGGTTTAACCAAATAATCAGTTTTGAGTTGAAAAACAGTTGGGATGGAAAAAGTCCAATCCAATCAGACCTTTGTAGACTTCAGTCTACAACCCCTTCAGTCAGGGGTTGCACATCCCCCATGCTGTTTGTGCCTTTCTCAGCTGTAAGGGACTCTGGGATTTAAGGGGTACCAGCACATCGTTGCCATTTTCCACCCTTGCCTGGGGTATGTGCAACCCCTGACTGAAGACAGCATGTTTTATAGCATACATAGACCGGGGTCTACAAAACCATTTTGGTCTGCTAGCCACGTGCCATGGTGCATTCAATTCATACCGATTAACTCCTTCTGTCATCCTGTAAACCAGTAGCCACCCCCAAACACAGCACACACACACATACTCCTTCTCTGCCCGTCGTTCTCCTACTTATAGATGTCTTCAGGCTCCTGGATGCAAGCCGCCCAGGGTCAGGTGTAATGCAGAACTGCCGTGACAGGCTTTTCTTTTTCACCTCCTTGCTCAAAGATGCAGCTCAGTAGCAAATCCACACATTCTTCCTTGCACGGATGGCTGTGAATGCTAACGCATTCTGCGCGGTGGCTTTTGATGGCCAGGCATATGGTATAGAAGCAATCTTGCAATCCCTGGGGGAAAAGCTGCCTCTCCACATGGCATGTCAACCCAAGCCTGTTTGCATCTCTCTTTCCCTCCCTCTCTTTTGGATGTCTGTTGAGCAATAGAGAGACAGAGTGTTTGTCTTGTCACGGGAGCCTGGGTCTGCGCCAGGCTGCCTGGCTGTACAGGCTCTCATCGAGCTCCTTCTGTGCTGGGAACAGAGGGGCTGTCATTCCCGTGAAAAGCAGGTGCTGACTGAAGCCCAGGGCCAACCTCGCTTGAACTCCAGCGCAATTACACCTGGCTGCCCTCCCTGCCAGCCTGCGGCAGGAGGAAGAGCAGATAAGCTTACAGCTTTGTCCCATATTTCCTTGTAAGTTGGGGCGGCTTTCCCTGCATCGCACAGTGGTCCAGGCTCAGAGGAACCGCTGGAAACACAAGTTTCCACTTGATGCACTGTCCAGAAGACCCCAGACCTTCTGCAAGGCAATGTGTCTTTCACATACGTCAGGTAGGCAGGAGAAGGTTTGGAGGTAGAGGTGACTCCTCCTGCTAGAAGAGCTGGAACAACTGGATGGACACTGAGGAGCTTGCAGGTGCACCCTGAGGTGCATCCCGAGGTGCACCCCCTTTCCAGTGTGAAACAGGAGCGGTAAACTTCAAAGGCAAATGCGAGAGGGGAAAGATGGGGACAATCGTGTTAGCAAGGCCTGTGGTGACAGGACAAGGGGTGATGGTTTTAAACTAAAGGAGGGCAGATTTAGGCTGGATATAGGGAAGAAATTTTTTACAGTGAGGGTGGTGAAGCACTGGAAGGGGTTGCCCAGAGAGGTGGTGGAGGCCCCATCCCTGGAAACATTCCAGGTGAGGTTGGACGGGGCTGTGAGCAACCTGATCTGGTTAAAGATGTCCCTGCTCCCTGCAGGGGGTTGGGCTGGATGGCCTCTAAAGGTCCCTTCCAACCCAAACCACTCTATGATTCTAAGATGAGAAGAACTCTGAGTTTAAGTAGAAATGGTACAGAGAAAGATGGCTGGTCCGTGCATGGTAGAAGGTGCCTTAGTAAAGGGAGACACGGTAAAAGGATTATCATGCAAGGAGGAGACACAAGTAACTTAATTCGAGCAGAACATGGGGAGGTTAGCAAGATAAAAATGGTAATCTGTAAACCAGACATCTCCAGACAGTGTTTTGCAGCTGTGCTCCGTGATAAATAGATATGGATGATCAGATTTTGAAGGAGTTTTTATTTTATACCTGCGCCTGGCAAAAGTTGTAAAACTGCAAAATGGAGCCCAGCGCAGGACCTTCATTCATGATCCGGGAGGCACAAGGGACCCACTAGTAATAGGGGAGAAACCATCCTAAAGCAGCCTCCAAAAAGACCTAGCGCTGAGGCTGTAGTGGGACACGTGTTGTAGATACACGTGAGCCCTTCGGTGTTATTCTGTCCATCAAACGGGACACACACAACACTGAAAATAACCCCTGGGCTGTGGTTGAAGTAACCCAGGGGGGATCAGAGGAGTCTTCTGAGTGTCTTTGCGATCCCTTTGGTTTTGAAGGAGACAGCGGGATATTTGAGGGGGTGATTAATCTCCTGCTAGAGACATATCCTTGAACGCAAAAGCCTCAGTGGAGCTCTGTGGTTTCAGATGCTCTGGGTTATCTGGCAGACTTGCATGGGGCCAACATACCTGACGTGCAGGAGATCTGCACCCTTCTGGCGTTAAATCTCTGCTTGGGCAGCTGAATCACACTATTACAGCAAAATGAACCTGAAAAATAATCTCTTCCTTCATTCAGAAGCTGATTACCAACTCTCTTACGCCCTGCTGGTGTCCAGGGCACTGAGTACAAAATCAAGAGCGCAAAATCAAAACTGCCCTGTGTCTCTCCCCATTTTCAGATGATGCTTTAGCCAATCAAACGCGGCTGCGCAGGCGGTTTCTGAAGGCACCCAGGAAATTGTTGGATGTTGCGAACAGGGTAATTAACACCGCAACAAAACCGCAGCTGCCTCCGGGCAGGCTGGACCCCACGTGTGCTGTCCAGGGGTGTGGGAGTGCGTGCGCACCCCCGTGCTAAATAGGTAACCAGATGCCAAGGGGAAGAGTAGCCAGAGCTGCAAAGGGCAGATAAAAACTGTCTCCACTCAGTAAAAAGATCTGTCTTAGCCCAGGTGAACTGTGTTTTTACATTAATTAGGGTCTCAGACGACACCTCCCTTTTACTCCCTTCATCCTTTCCTTCCTCTACCTCAAATGTTTGGCAACATTCAGGGGTTTTCTTCCCAGCCTCCGCCTGTTTCTTCTTCCCACTGTCTGCCCCAGCCTCTTCACATGCAGGGGAGAGGCTGCCCCTTGATTAACAAGACACGGGTGCGCTTCTGCACGGTGCTGGCCTCGCTGGCATTGTCGACCTCGGGGCGAGGAGGGGTGCTGCACGCTGCCGCGGGGATCTGCTGGCACTTGGCAAGGGCATCGAGGGCAGCACGAGGCACAGGTTGAGTTTCCATGAGACTAACACCCCGTTCGTTCAGGCAGGACTGTCATTATACCCCCTGCCAGAGCCGAAACTGGAGGCAAAGAGAAAGGGAAAGTTATGCACAGACTTACAGAGATGGGATGAGGAACAGAAACGGAGTCCCTCATAATTCCCTTAACGCAGTTTTCTGGGAAAAAACGTGCACTAGAGGCTGAAAGGGCAGGGTGACGGGGGGTTTTGTGCCTCATATATGAGTTTCAAAAATATGGCAGGGAAAAGTGGGGTGAGTGGGAACAGAGACGGTCGCCTGCCTGGCACATCTCTTGGGATGAGCTGTCAGCGTCTGCAGATGGTATGGACTTCAGGGCGATGTTCAGCTTGAGCCCAGCAAGCAAAGTCCGGCGCGGTGTTGCTTAACCTGTGGTTGTCAGGCTGTTGCAGGACCTGGTGCAGAGAACAGCCAGCAGAAAAGATTGTAAACATTCACTTTCACATTTCCACGAAGCTGGCACGTTCAGGGACCTGCTCCTGACCAGTGCCTAGGCTGAAGTAAACCACTAGTAAGTACAACAGCAGCAGCAAAAAATTTATAACACTGTAAAATGTTCTTGGCCAGCAAGCTAAGGACTTTCTTATCTACCATCTCTTCTTCCCCTGGCCATCAGGTCGCAGTGCAATGCAGGACAATCTGGCTGCTAGTCCTCCTTAAAAAGTTACACAGATATTCATAAAATGGGCAAATAATATTAAAAAGCAAGAGTAAGAAACTCTGCCCTGGTGAATAGGGAGACAAAAAAAAAATTGTGCTTTTATAAATAGCTGGATGGTCCTGAACTCTTTGCTGTTTCATTTAGGCTGTAAATTTAGACTTTTGCAGACAAAACCCATTTGCTCCTAGGTATGTGGAGCTTTGGACTGCAGAGCCAGCACTGCGCACCATGCTGTGGTACTGGTGACATCTCCTTCGTGGGGCACGGCTGGGGACAGAGCTATTGGCCATGTAGCGGCTGGTTGCCCCCACTGGTGGGAATAGCTCATCTCCTTCCCAAGTCTCTGCTCCCAGCTGTCTGAAAAGGAAGATTTTACTCACTGCCTCTCTCTCAGTGGATCAAAGCACCCCTTGATGGTCAGGAAAGAGGTCCTCATCCCTTCTATGAATGGGGAAACTGAGGCACGGGGTGTCAGGGAGGGGAAGGACTTGCCTAGAGTGCAGGAGGGAACCAGTGGCAGGGACAGAAACGTTTCTGATGACCTGAGCCAAGCAATGAGACACAAACCTGTACCGATGTAGGACTGGGTGCACCCCGCTTCAGCTACGCCAAGGTTGGTTGGGATTTGGGAGCACCCGGGGTCAGCCCGCAGCAAGATCCTTCAGGAGGGAGCGAGGGTGGAAAGGGCGAAAGATTGGCACATCTTTGTACCCCACAGGAACAAAACCAGAGATAAACCTTCAGAAGAGAGGGTGGGGAGGGAGGGACAGTTAAAAGGAGGAAACATTCACGTCGGAGATCAATTCCTCCAGCTTCTCCCCTTTCATTAGCAGCCCAGGACATTTGGGGCAGTGGAGGCACAAAACCCAGCCAACAACAGTGCTGTCCATTTATCCGCAGCCTCCAAGTGGACAAGAGGACTTATTCTCCTGGCCTTGAGAATGAAATCTTCCCAGGGTAGGAGGCTGAGCCCCGGGCCTGGGGAAAAAAAAAACCCTTTTCATTGCGAGTCATTAGGAAGAGATAAAGGTCTGCTTCGCTGGGTATTTCGCTTGTCCTGCCAGCGCACCTTCTCAGCCCTGGGACAACAGTGGGGCCATTTTAAAAGGCCCTTTAATTATCTATTTCCTCCCATTGCTGCTGCTTGCAGAGGGAGCTACAGAAAGGGGGGGGGGAAAGAAAAAAAAGGAAACAAAGGCTTATTTCAACACTCCTTATCTGATAGCGCATTCAAGATGAGTTTCTCTCGCTCCCCCTCTCTCCCAGCCCTCCCTCTGCTTTCTTTTCTTGCCTTGCTCTCCTCCCAGTGTGGTGGGAGTGGGTTTTGTTTTCTTGGCCACCAGGACTATGGGGCCGAGCGGTGTGGGTGGAGGAGTGGTGACAGGGTTAACAAAGGAGACCTCACTTTGCAGATAATGACTGGTCCTCCGGCCCTTTCAGGCAGGACACCCAAGCTCCCAGTACCGGCATGTCTTTCAGGCTTGTCCTAATTCAGCGCCATTGTCCCGGGTTTTTCTAAAGGAGGATGACAGCTGACATCAGCTCTCTATCTGCAGCAGGTTTTGTCCTTTTCTTCCAGCTCAAGCCATAGATTTCCCCGATTTGTTATGCAAAAACCAACAGAGGCTTTTATTGATTTTTCTTTTTTTTTTCTGTAAAAGCAGAGTCCCAATAAATGCTGCTAGATACAGGCCTTCACTCATTTTGACCCAGGTTTTTTTCAAGCCTGGCGTAGGGTACTATGGAATTAGTGCAGATTTACAGCGTGCCAGCTACCACAGAGACCTCCTGTGAAGACGTGCCCACAATGCAGTGCCTTTCTTCTGGGCAAACCACCTTGAGCTTGCTGCAGCCCTCTGCAAAGTCCCTGGGGCATGTTCAGGTGTTTGCATGAACCCTTCCTAGACCTTGGTTCTTGGCCAGAGACAGGGGACTGTGCTGGGGGGATGGCTCCTCTCACACAGCAAGGCTGCTCTTGCATCTTCAGCCCATGTTTTTCAGCGGTACTTTGGGGTGTGTTTTCCCACCCATGGTTTTCCTGCAACCTCTGCATTGTCCGAATCCCCCAGCTTCACATTTTGGTGGCATGTAAGTGTCACCGAAATCGGGAATAGACTCCTTAATGCCACTGTAGCATTAAGAAGTAGGCATTCTCTATTGCAGCGCTGGATGCACGGCAGATGCTCCACCTATTGTGCGTACCGTCCAGTTTAGCAAGTACAGTATTTATACAATTTAATTATACATATTCATTTTCTAAATTTCTTCTCATTAGTTAATAGTCCTTCATTGGTGTATACTCCCTTTGCTTCGATTTAAAGCCACAGAGTGATTTTAATTTATTGTGCATGCTCAAGGAGAGTGGGGGGTGGACCTTTTGGTCTTGAATTGAGTTGGTGGTCGCAATCTCCCCCTGCCAGAATTACTTTTCCCCTAGTTACTGTGTCTTCTGCTGACTTCATGCTTGAGATACCTTTCTATAGATAAGGATGTTCTTCAAGCGGTTCAAAATCATTTCACTACCCTTGAGTCATGCTGGGAGCATCCTTCTATAGATAAGGGGAACCAAACAGTTCAAACGACCGTTAAATCACCCCACTGTATCCTGACACAAACTAACCATTCTTAATTGATTAATTACTCCTTGACCTATTGCCAGGATGGACTGGGGCTGTACTGGGAGCGTAGCCGCATACTCGTAACCATAGATGTATAAACACAACATTGAAGTATTGTCTATTGCCTATCTCGTTTCCATTTCTGTGTTGATTCTATTACCTCAGTTACAAAAGACTACACAACAAGCTAAACCTAATCATTCTGGTTACGCAAGGACAGTCAGAATGATCAGCCTAATCCTCTAGGGAGTGATAAATCAGTCCCTCAACGGGACGAGAGGGGCGGTGATCAGTAGGCTGTCAATAAGCACAATTAAATACACCTTCTCCTGCCTCCAGTGTCTCTTCCCCCAGAGCCAAGCACGTTTCTGACTCCTTTGGGCTCTGGTTAATTTTGCGTGAGGTTCAAGCGCCTCTGCAGCACAGCGGTTGGTGCCCTCCCAGTGCTACATACAGACTAAATGTCTTAGGAATAAAAAAGATCAATTTGATCACTTAGATGGACCCTTGCCTTCAGAAACTCTCGGTTTCACCCCAATACCCCAATCTTTACAACTAGTGCACAGCTATCTCCTGAGAAAAGAGACCCAAATTCAGTGATCTGTTCCCAAGAGAGACTCCATCCCTGTCCTGCAGAAAAGCGCTCCAGAAGTGATGACTCGGTGTAACACCACTCCATCACCAACACCAGGGCGAAACCACCCAGAGGAGCAGTAGCAGGGTGAGAATAACCCCAGAAGTAGGAGTAGAAACTACGTGTGAGTTATAATTTTAACTGTGTTATTACTATTACTGTGACTTTTTCTCTTATTAAGTACTCTACCTGCGTTACTATTTTTTCTTTTTCTATAATGATCAGATCTAGATTCATGATAATTCTTGAATTAGACTGTTAAGACTTTCATTATAGTAACAATAAATTCTTATCTTTACTTACACAGATACATGAGGTGTGCTTCCTTTTTGCCCATAGGCAAGACCATGAGCATAACATCCTCATGAAATTTCTGACCCTACCTCAGCCACTGTATATTTTAAAATTGCCCTAAATCTTAAAGTAAGATTTTGCACTTTTACCAACTCTAGCCTAAATATTAGGATTACAGAAATCTTGTTTTTTCCAGATCTGTAGCCGAAATTATTATGATGCAGCCCCTATTAAGTCAGCAGAATGCATACATGTGGTCACGAAGAGAGAGAGGGAGGGAGGAAAAGCCCTTGCAGCTTCACTGCTCTCACTTCTCATTCGAGTTTTCCCAGCTCAGCTGCCTTGTTTTGCTTCTCCTCCTGCCTCTTCCTTCCAGGTTACACAATATTTTCATGCCTGTATTTTCCTAACGTGATGTTCCTTGCGCAACATCCCTCCCCACCTTGCTTTTGATACCCAGAACATGAGCTGTCTGTGTCTCTGCCTTTGAAGGTATTTTTTTTTTTGCAGCTGAATTGCCTTCATGGTGTTTCTAGCACACTCTCTCACTTTCTCACTTCTCTTCTAAAACATTGCCACAAACTGGATCGGTGTTTGTATACCAGAATCACAGAATCACAGAATCATTTGGTTGGAAAAGACCTTTAAGATCATCGAGTCCAACCGTACCTGGCCACCACTAAACCATGTCCCTAAGCACCTCGTCTGCCCGGCTTTTAAATACCTCCAGGGATGGGGACCCCACCACTTCCCTGGACAGCCTGGTCCAATGCTTGACAACCCTCTCCGTGAAGAAGTTTTTCCTAATATCCAATCTAAACCTCCCCTGGTGCAACTTGAGGCCATTGCCTCTCGTCCTATCACTTGTTACTTGGGAGAAGAGACCAACACCCACCTCACTGCACCCTCCTCTCAGGCAGTTGTAGAGGGCGATGAGGTCTCCCCTCAGCCTCCTCTTCTCCAGGCTGAACAACCCCAGCTCCCTCAGCCGCTCCTCACAGCACTTGTGCTCCAGACCCTTCCCCAGCTTCGTTGCCCTTCTCTGGACACGCTCCAGCACCTCCATGTCCAGGTGGTCGCTGCTCTTTCCTAAGGTAAGGCAGCATCTTTTTCTTTGCTGCGTCTGCGCTTATATCCCATAGGTCTCAGGAAGCTTTTTTCTACTGAGCAGGGACTCACTACGTGACCTTCTACATAAGCCACCACTACACACAGTTCATCAAAGACCTAGCTGAATGCAGGGCTGAAGCACTTCCCAAGTTCCCTTAAACAAACATCTTTTAGGGTCATCTGTGCCCAAAGGACATTCTGTGAACTGTCCCTTAAGTTGCAGTAAAGCACTAAGAAGGTGATTTCCACAGCACAGAAATACCATAAAATCCATACCCAATTCCCATGTTTTTTTAAGGTTAGCAGGAATCTGATACCAAAATATCTGATTAAGTGATAGCAGACCTCAAACCCTCCAGTCTGATCTGAACCAGCAAATAGGCACTAATTCCCAAGGTGCGAACGCAAACCAGACAGCGCAGAGACACGTAACGAACTACAGCTGCTGGAGATGTCACTGGGTCAGAACGCGCACGCTCTGGTCGTTTAACTGTTTAGAAACGTGTCAGGGAGAGGATGCACGTCGTTCTGCCCCCCACACATGGGCTACAGCCACACTCATAAACAAAATACGGCCTGGGTGCTGGCTGACGTAATGGCCAGCAGCGAGCCATGCTGTGCAGCTTTTCTCTGCTGCCTGTCCTGCGTTTGGGCCAGCATCTCCTAGTCAATGCTTGGTCGTATCTCAGGGCACAGCACAGAATCATAGAATCCTAGAATGCTTTGGGTGGGAAGGGACATTTAGAGGCCATCCAGTCCAAGCCCCCTGCAGTGAGCAGGGACATCTTTAACCAGATCAGGTTGCTCACAGCCCCGTCCAACCTCACCTGGAACGTTTCCAGGGATGGGGCCTCCACCACCTCTCTGGGCAACCTGTGCCAGTGCTTCACCACCCTCAGGGTAAAACATTTCTTCCTTCTCTCCAGCCTAAATCTGCCCTCCTTTAGTTTAAACCATCACCCCTTGTCCTGTCACCACAGGCCTTGCTAAAAAGCCTGTCCCCACCTTTCCTCGAGGCCCCCTTGAAGCACTGCAAGGCCGCACTAAGGTCTCCCCGGGGCCTTCTCTTCTCCAGGCTGAACAGCCCCAACTCTCTCAGCCTGGCCTCGGAGCAGAGGGGCTCCAGCCCTCGGAGCATTTTTGTGGCCTCCTCTGGACCCGCTCCAACAGCTCCATGTCCTCCTTGTGCTGAGGGCTCCAGAGCTGGACGCAGGGCTCCAGGTGAGGTCTCCCCAGAGCAGAGCAGAGGGGCAGAATCCCCTCCCTCGACCTGCTGGCCACGCTGCTGGGGATGCAGCCCAGGACAGGGTTGGCCTTCTGGGCTGCAAAGCATAGGCCAGGGACTGTCCACAGTGGGACAGTCAGAGCTCCCATAAAACCCCTTCATGCACAACCATATTCTGTAGGAAACTTGCCCAAAGCCTGAGCCAGACACAGGTCTGAACCCACCCTTGACAGGCGTCCAGAAGTCCAAGTCACCTAGCAGAAAGCTGCCACGACTGGTCAGTGTGGCAGCCAAGCTACATGTGCAGCAGTTGGGTTAATGACATTTCCTCGCTGGTCCACAGTCCATCAGCCCTCAAATGGATAAGAGCTCCCTTCCCAGTGCCACTGCCTTCTCCTTGTGTAGATCCTGCTGCAGTCTCTTCTGAGTCCTGAGGTTCTACAGATCTCAACCATTCAAAGACATGCCCACCTCAGCAGATGAATTTCTCAGCTGTAGCCCAATTCTCAAGCTTAGCCTGGGTGCTCAACTCTATTTTTTTCATAGGTTATGATCTTGACCCCACAGCAGTCAACAGGAGTACTGTCGTGTTCCCGTAGGTGTAGATCAGAAGCTTTCCCCTTCAAGAGAAGTAATTTTCCTTAAATGAAGGAAATTAATTAGACCTACTCAGATTTATGGGGATCTCTTACTCCTTGAGGTGCTTCCCTTAACCTGACCTCTCCCACCTTTCTTTATAAACTTATGACTATATCTTAGTCATGTTTCCCATGCTCCTGACAGTCCCCACGCTAGACAAATTCATATCAGAGCTCAAAGTGAGAAAGCCATCAGCGTCCTAAAATATCCCTGAAAAAGGATGAAAATCCACAGGCCTCTGTGTCCTCATATTCAGTGACCATTTTGCGCTAACCACTCGTAAAATAAAGTAAAAATAGAAAGTTTTCCACAATGTCCTTTCAGAGATTGTTGCGCTGCGACAGAAATCAAGGCGATCTCTGCAGCCCATAACCACTTGCTGCGGGGAGGTTAAGGTTGCTGAAAATCCTATTTGACCTTCTCAATGGAGTTAATGAGTCAGAAGACTTCCTGTGGATAATCCAATGAGGTGGATAAAAAGGTCCTGAACTACTTGGCATGAAGTCAATGCCAGAGAATTCCCTTACCCTCTAATCCCTGCGAGCAGAACACCACAATCCCATCTTCTCTCAGAATTTTATGGGGTTGTCATCATTGTTGTTGAATTTTCTCTGTGGCCGTTGTCTTTTATGGGAACGCGGAGTATAATATAAATTAATAACAAAATGCCTGCGATGTCCATCAGAAGCTAGAGTTTACAAGATACAGGAGAACTTTGTCCGTATTTTTGACATGTCCTCATTCATTATTTTTAACTACAATATCCCTAAGGATTCTTAGATGTAGACCAGGACCCAGTCGTACCGAGTTGAACACAAACTTAAGCTGAGTTAAGTCAGCGCGTGTAGTACATACTGGTAAAATCTTTTCCTTTTGCTTACTTTACTCGGTCTCGTTTTGATCTTAGAAAACAGACTCAGAAACAAATGAAACCTTTTGTGGACTTCCAAGATGCTCCTCCCATCCAGAGTCAATGTGAACCACTGTAACATCTGCAGCTGGCTTTTTCTGCCAGGTTTCAGAAGAGTTTTCCTAAACCGCAGCCAACCATGTTCCATGCCATTTTCGGGCTCCAACTCTCTCTTGTGATTTAAGCCAGAGTTTAGCTCAAGGCTTGGTAGCTCCCTGGAGAACTAGGTGTCTCGCTGCACCTGGTCACCCAGGCTCCTGTGAAAGCCAACGAGAGAGGACTGTCTCTTTGGGGTGTGATTCCTCCTATCCTAAAATACTATTGCAAACCAGCCTGTTGGCCCACTCTGGAGATACCAGCCTCTTCCCGGTGGCTTTTCAGGGCAGCAGATGACTAGTTGAGACAATATGACTAACTTTTAGATGGATACAGTCAGGTGAGTTGAATCCTCCCTTAAGTGGCTCCTGATTAATTACAATATGCAAGTCTCATAACTCACCTCTTAAGATTGCAGCATTTGAGGGCCCTGTTTAAATGAAAGTCACTGGCAAGACGACAGGCTTTACAGCCCCATCCTCGATTTATGGCCTTTGTTGTTTAGGACCTCTACAGTACCTTTTTTCAGATGTGATGAGTACCCAGCTGCTCCCACTGTGGTCAGAGGAAAGATATAGCCCAATTCAAAGGAGAAAGTCAGGATCACAGTTTCATTCCCAAGGTCTGCAGCAAGGTAACTAATGCTGATGAGACAGTTGCTGAAGCTGGTGCAGAAAAAGGCTGCTAAGGTAATCAGGGAGCAGAGAGCTGGTGTGATGAGAGGGATCTAGAATTGCTTGGCCTGGTTAGCTTAGCAAATAAAGGCTAAGAGGGGATCTAGCTGGTGACTACATCTGGCAGTAATACACCAAAGTGGGGAGACAGCTATTAAAGCTAAAGGCCAGTGTTGGCACAGGAACAAAGGGATGGGAAACTGGCCACAGATAGAAGTCAGGCTGGAAATCTGGTTAAAGTGCTAGTGATGTGAGATCCTGGAAAGCCTCCCTGTTGGGGCAGAGGGAAGGGCAAGCAACCTATGTTATTTATAAATGACTTGTACGGTGCAGGGTCCTGCAAAAAAAAAAAGGGGTAGATTCACTGGTCTGGGACAGACCCTCCCTACCCCATCTCCTAATTCTTAGTTATAGCAGAAACAAGCAAACAACAGCAGTGACCCTTTCTGTGCATGGACTGCAGTTACCTACCTGCTTCCCTGCTGAAGACCTTCTTCTGGACGCTCTCAGAATCAGACAGGATCCCATTCAATCTTTCAGGCCTTCATAAACCTACGTCCTGACTTGAGCCCCTGTCGTGAAACTGCATGAAAGTGCTGCTGTCCCTATTCAATCTATTTTCTGTTGTCAGGTTTCCAAAAGCTCAAGGGTCATTGTCTTTGTTAGTAGTGAGCAATAAAGGCTTTGAGCTATGTGACTTTGTCCTTACAAGGAGTCTGGGAATTTAGTATCCCTCCAACCATACCACCTCACCTCCCCGTCCCTAGCTGTTCATCACGAGGGTTAAGTTAGAGAACTATGTAAGAAGAAGTTGGATGAGAAGAGACTGGAAAATCCTAGTGCAAAGGGCTGGTAGTGGCCTTCAGAACTCATGCAGCCATTCCTCTCCCACCTTTCCTCAGCTCCTAGCTTGCTCCACCCAAGGTTCTCCCAAATCCAGTTCTGATAGATGTGTATCTACCAACTCTGGAGGATCTCCCGAGAGGGGGAGTCCACTCTCTCTCAGGCCAGTGTCCCAATTTTTTAACCTTTCTTATGGTTACAAGATGTTTTTCCTTATATCTGACCTGTCTAATGCAATTTAGACTGGTGCCTTTTCCTTCTGCCCTTGGTGAATGTGGAAACCAGTCTGGTTTCCTCTTTTTGTGTACTCAACTGCCGTGTACTGGAATATATCCGTATCCTACAGGCTTGGTTTCAAACACCAATATCATCAATCCGAAATATTCAAATTTGTGAATTACTCTTTGCCCTGAAATTAATGTCATCTTTATTTTCACTCCTGTATATACATTTCCTTGTAGTTTGGCTTTTTCGGTGATTTTATCTTTCTTCTTTTTTTTTTTGTCTTTACAGTACACTCAGGTCATATTTTCAAGCTTTTCTAAGTAACTCCAAGGGCTAAAGACTTCTTTAATGAAAGCTGGAATCCTTGCACAACCACTTGCTTCCAGATGCTGGGGATTACAGTAAAACACTAAATATTGCAAGACTTATGGTACTATTGCAAGAGTTGGCAGCAGTGAAGAAGTGGATCAGGCCTGAGAGAAAGGGAAAAAAGTAATGGGAGACAATTAAGAAAAGAGCTAATTTAGGGTGAATACCAGGAAAGGAATTTCAGGAAACAATGCTTTCCAATAAATTCTCTAAGGCTACGGAGCAGTCTGAAGAGAGAAAGACGGGATCGGTGTGACCAAAGCACTGCAAATGAGCTGTCGGGAACATTCCTATTATTGGACTTTTGCATGAAATGCCTTTTCTTGCCTTATTTTCCCTTGATCTTTCTCCCTTTCTTTCTGATTGTGAGAAAAGTTTTTTTTTCTGTATGTGTAAAAGATACGAGAGCAAGATGTAATCTACATGTTTGCTAATCGTATCGCTTCACACATCAGCCCAGGGATCAGAAGGTCTGTGGAGGATTTTCAGGGTGCCAGCCAGCCAGCATTTGTTCTGACCAGCGGAGCACATCCAGCACAACAAAACAACAGCTACTGGAAGTAATCGGAGTCTGGTTCCCAACTGCAGTTTGAAAGCTTGTTTGGAAATCTCATTCCATTCTTCAGTGATCATAAGAACAACACTGGAGCGGTCAGACTGATGGTCCATCTCACTGAATGTCTCCTCTCTATCGGTGGCCCATAGCAGCTGCCTAGGAAAGAATATAAAAGCAGGGCAAGCATTTAATGATGCTTTCCCTGAATATTCTCTGTAGCTCAGGGACTCTCTGAAGAGATTTCAGACCTTTGTGTTTAACATGGTTAACTGCCATGTCACAAATTTAACCTCCTTTAAATGTCTCCTTTTTCGATAATTTCAGCTAAGGATGGTAGGAGAATTCAGAGACTTTACTGTCCTAATGGTTTTTCCTTAAGGTCCTGATTCAGACATTGGATAATGAAGGGTCAAGGTTCAACCATCATAATTCGTTTAATAGTAAACACGTACATCAGAAGTGAACAAGCACGCAAGAAAGCTGGTCCTATGATATCCAGAGCCCGCCAAGGCCTGAACCACAACTGACCTCTGGTTCGTGGAATTCCACAGTTAATAATCTATCGTTTCCTCCTTCTTAACTGATGTCAAAGAGAGTCACCAAGGAGCAAGTGTCCCTTCAGGGGTCCTTAGCACTTTACTCAAGGGTGGCTTCACAATGTGCATCTCTGCCAGCATTTGTGACCATGCCAGGAACCCCCTGAAACCAGAAGACCTCCTACCATGAGGTCTCAGAGACAGGTGTGGAGGTAGCAAAGGGGTATTTTACCCCTCTCAATACCACAGCAGTTCCAGCACAATAGGAACGTGGTTCAAGGTCAGTTCTTCCTTATTAGAGATCTGATTAGGCAGCTCCCCAGCATGGGTCCCAATTTAACTCCGTTTCACGGCAAGGAATCAAGCGAGGGAGATTTCTTAAGCTAAATGAGCACTGGCCCAGAAGTTGTTCCTGCTTAACATACGGTTTTTGGAGAGCCATGGGAGAGCAGGTCATTAGAGGGTGACCTGTCAAGTTAAATCATTCACTGATAGTACCAACCAGTGAGATAGCACACAGCAATATTCTCTTGCATTTGGACTGAGATGCCTCCTTTTATTGCATCATTATTATTATTATTTATTTATTAGAATTGACTTTGCTGTCTTAGATGGAAGGTGTTGGAGGACGTGGAGATGTCTGACTGCCTTCTAGGGCACAGACAGTAGATTGCCACGATGCAAATTTATCTCTTACACTGTCTGTCTCCAAGGGTATTCCCATTTGGCCTAGGAAAGAAAGGGAATATCTACTGTCAGTCTAGCCCATCTCAGGTGTTGTGCACAGGTTGCATCTCCCCAGATGTCAGCAGTGCATTCACATCCATTCACACCCTTCTTCAGGTCTTTCTGAGAAGAGACACAGGGTTAAAACTCATCCCAGTGTCTCGCTCCATGCCAACTATATGGATGTGCTCTGAGTAAGGGTCTGGTTGAAGTGCGGCACAGGGTGG